>CM076570.1:1116223096-1116440782 GCA_034641835.2 Pinus albicaulis | reverse complement strand
AAAGTGGCCAAAGGAGATTTGGGTGCGCCCCTCCTCTACTTTCATGGATTTGGTTAGGGTAAGTGAACTTTTTATCTTGATTGAAAATGAAAGGCTAAACCTATAATGATTAAATTCAGAAATTTTGAGGTAGAGCCTATATATTTGATTAAAAAAGCAAGCCCGCTATGGTAAATTTCCACAAACTAAAGAGTGTAAGGAGTATGAAGGATATATGTTTTAAATAAAGAACATGGCATCCGTAAAGTAAGAGTAGAGAGTTGGCTTTTTTCAATGGACAGCAAACGTATAAATTTCTTTTTTAAGAAGTTGAAGAGAGCGAGACTGCGGGGCATTAATCATGCTTGTCCCGCACGGCTCTGTATATGTATTATATTATATATATCGATTACGTTTCTGTCCATAGTTTTATGCGGAAAATTTCACTAATATCCTTCGCGAATTTGTCAATGGAACCTTCTCACAGTCTCCATGTGAAGAATTAAGACGTATTACTTTCGGTTACTTTCATCCATTTCGCGTACCACCATGGAAACTCTCGAAGTCCACAGACTTTCTGGCCCACTTTCATGGACGCAAGTTTCTTTGAATCATTCCACCGGTTTAGGTCCATAGAAAAAGGAGCGATGTTAGCGACACTACTTCTTCAGATAGTCCCTTGTATTCAAATTTTTGGACTATTGGAACAATATTTGGTAAATTTAGTTGAATTTAATTAGGTGGCATCTTTTAAAAATATTTTTGTAATTTGATAAATAGGAATAAAAATTACTTATGAGGTGTAATTTAATTGGATGGTGTAGAATTATATCTATGACTTTCATGTGTTCAAATTTTATGGGAGGGGTTGAGGAATGGGAGCTATTTTTGGGAATTAAACTATCTAAGGGGTGTCCAAGTTTTAGGGAGCTTTACACAATTTTGGTAATATTATTTTAATGATGTGTAAATCATTTTTCCATCTAACATTGGGGCTGACACTAGTTTACACTCAATGTGACCCCAAAAAGGAGAAAACCAATAATAATTAAAAAAAGTTAATTGTTTACCCTCCTTTCTATTTATTAAATTTTAAAATATTCTCAAATATATAATCAATTATAAACCCTTTCCAATGGTTCCCTGCTAGCAGGACATTTGGAACTATCTGGGAAAGTTACCTTTTTAGCTGGAGCTCGGGACAGTTCTGGGAGTTTTGAAGACTTTTTTATTTTATTTGTGGGTTACCTTCATATGGTTTTGCATGTTGATTTGTCTATGTAGCTTTTGGGTGTTTATGAAACTTCAAATTTAGCTATAGTATGGTAGGGAACCATGAAACTTCAAAATTAGCTATAGCAAATTTTGTGTCTGATCAGCATTTGGGTCCCTGTGTTTCTTTAAATGGGGTTATCTGAATATGGCTTTGCTCTCACAAAAATTGAATTATTAGTTTGTATGAGCTGGATACATTTAGTCCTCCTTTACTTTAAATAGAATCACAATGATTTCACATACATTGGGCAATAGAAGATTTATTTTTAGTATAGTTATGCAATGTGTTAAACTAGCCCAGACCCATCTAAACTAAGGTCTCATAAAATCGACTTATTCATCTGGTGCCTTCTTAACTTGAGAAGATGTACATATCATACCAATGTTTAGATTGGACTAGTATCCCAGATTGGACTAGTATCCAAATTCAACCCACCTGATATTCATCTGGTGCCTTCTTAACTTGAGAAGATGTACGTATCCTACAAGTGTTTAGATTGGACTAGTATCCAAATTCAACCCACCCGATATATTACTACCTAGATTCAATGCATTGTGAGATAGATAATTACCACACAGGAAAAATGGATAGATCACTCTTCTTCGCATTGGCTGCATAAAACACCTCACTTTTCTTCGTAAAATTATCATGTGAATCTCGTGTTTATATATTACTATTATAATTGCAACTAATTATAAATATTATTATAATATTTTTTTATTATTATTATTATATAATATTACTTTTACCTAGTTTCTTGTAAATTTTGAGAAAACCCCTCTCTCATAAAAACAACCTTACCCAAGTTCCCAAAATTCCCACGTTCAAAAAACCCATGTAACATAGATTAAAATCTTAAATAACTTAAATTAATTTGAGCTGCTCAAATCCTCAAGCACTCAATTAGTTTGAGTCACTCCAATCTCACTTGCGAGTTTATAACGGAGATCATTGTACCTGAACGGGAAGGGGAAGGAGTGATTGTAAGTTTTAAAAATATTTTGTAGTTTAATAGATTTATTAAATTGTGTGGTTTGTTTTTATTAAGTTATAATTTTAAATTTAATGAGAGATTGAAAAATGAAAGTTATTTTTTTAGAGAATTAAATTATCACAAATCCAAGTTTTAAGTATTTGGATGATAATATCTCAATAATAAGCAAATAGAAATTTCCATCTAACATTAACACTGACCCACTACCTTCTACTCAACCTAGCCAAAAATAAAAACATAAAATATTAATAATTAAAATATTAATAATTTACAACTTAGTAAAAAAAAAAAAAATAATAATAATAATTAAAATATTAATGGTTTATTTTCCTTCATATTTATATTAAGTAGATTTTAAAATATATATTAAAACCTTAAATAACTCAATTAATTTGAACCACTCAAATCCTCAAGTCCTCGATGAGTTTGACTCTCTCCAATCTCAGTGGCTAGTTTATCATGGAGATCATTGTACCTGAACTTGAATTAGTGAATTTTGGACAAAAGCCATCCTTTAAGATTAGACAGATGAATTGATTATTCAATATTAAAAGTTAGCATTGCAGCTAGATGAATTGATTATTCAATATTAAAAGTTAAGTGAGCCTTGCACCCGAGATTTAAGATTTGCAGATAATCGAATATGACAAATCAACTAAATGGTCTCAACTTTTGCAGATAAACGAATTTGACTAACCAATTAAAATGTTACAACTCAATCCCAAAAATCATTACGTGATATTTGCCAATAATCCCAGTTGCATAAGCAACTGAATAATATGGTGATAGGTCTACGGCCAGTGATTTTTTTGATCCAGTGCACGTTAGGGAAAAACCACAAAGAACTAAGGTCGAGTTTTTTTGTTTTTTTGTTTTTTTTTGTTGGGGGTGGTTAATTGGTTAGAAATCGGTACTTGGGAGAGTACGTATTTCGTATTCTGTAATTGTGTTGATTTTGGCTGTTACCGACATAGTCAGGATTTATTATTTTGTAATTAAGTTGATTTTGGCGGTTATCAATATAATGGTTTTATTTGGCTGATTCTGACTATTGCTATTATAAATTCTGGGGTGGAGGTAGTCTTGTATTAGCATATCAATTGCAAAGAACATATAATTAGTTATATAAATAAAACACATAATAAACTTTATATGTATATGTATACATATAAATAAATAATCTAAACATTGTCAAGATAATAACCTCCTCTATAAAACTCGAATGCCTATTTCCCTCCATCTTCCTATAGAAATTATATTCACAGTTGATACATATATGAGGCTCAAGAAAGTCTCCATGTGGTCTTTGTTGGTCAAAATGTGATGTAGAGTCAAATTGTTTAACCCCTCTTATAGCATTAGTTTTTGGAGGCTATTGTCATGATGATGATACCGAGATTCTATGCTACACTAGGGTGTGAGTTAATTTGGCTATTACCATTTGTGTTTCAATAATACTGTCCATTATTGTAGTATGTTTGGTAGGTGGGTTAGGCATTCATTTAGGTGGATGGGGACCTTGTCTTGGTTTACAACTAGAATTTTGTCTATCTTGTGTACCCACTGCCCAACACATGGAATTCTCCCATGTCAAACTAGTTGACATGGAGTCATAGTGTAAATTATGCCCATAAATTCCTTAATAAATGTATAGATACCTCCCTATTATTGCAAGGAGGTTTATTAAATACCATGGACCACCTATCCACCCAATGGTCTTGAAATGGTGGTAGGCGCACTAGTCCATACCAATGGATTTTTTGTTGACCGGTAAAGATTGGTTGGTTCTTGGGTTAGTGAACAAAGACAAAAATTATTGTTTAGTAATGTTGATGCCTCTAATTAGGTCTTTATTTAAACCAATTCTATAGTGTTCATACATTCTAGCCCTGTAATAAATAATATTGGGTAAATAGCTTTGGGCATTGGCTACAAATGATACATTGAGCTTAATGAAATTGTAAGAGACAATATCGATGGATCTTTGGTGTTTTGGAGACCTTGTATCAATGTCCTCAAAGTAGCCAAGTATGCATCATTTTCATCATTTGGATTTATTTTCTCTTGGTTAGGGTTATGTTGTTCTAAACTTTTGTTTGGTGATAGCAAGTTTGGTTCTAAATAGGTTACATAGTAATCAATTTCCCTACAATTCAGTATGGTGGTTGTGTTTAGGGTATTATTTAGGTATTTTTTCAAATTTACACCAAAAGAAAAAAAAAAAAACAATACATACATACATATAAGTGTGTATGTGTGTGCGTGCACATGAATGCATGTGCATGCGTATTCATTCGAATGCTTACATGGAACCCATAGACAATGTATAGTGTTGAATCGGTGCTTGACATAGACCGAGAATCAAAATTTTTTCCTAATAACACCTCAAAATGCATCACATGGTCCTAAAATAGTAAAAATGGGAGCCACAAGTGCATAAATTAGTGATTGCACCAAGAACATGTGCACATTTCAAAGAACACATGCATGTTCTTGAGCCATGTTGATCTGACAACTTGGCTGGTGTCCTAGTTGGAAAGTCGGGCCTTATAGAGCTTGGATGCCTAAGAACGCATGCATGTTCCTAGGAACACACATGTTTTATTGAAGGCATGTGTTCCTAATGGACCCATTGTTGCTTTTAGGGCCATCATATTCATGTGAGTGCCCTTAAATTAAAATTTTCATCTTTATATGGAATTATTTTTAAAGTAAACTTTGATTGAGTATACTATCTAAAACATAGGTTTAAAAAATTATTTGTAGTATTGTATATGCTAGTTTCATTTTGGACATTTTAATCAATTTTTCATTTCTTATAGATTTTTGTATATGTTTAATGATGCCTTTTTTTAACTACATGATGGAATGTTACATAACAGTGACACATTTGAGATTTACTTTGAAATAACATTAGCATACCTTTACCACATGAGTTGGAGTATGATTCTAGAACCATAAACTTGGGTTTATTACCTATAACATGTGGTTGGAATGCAACAACGATGTTTTTTATGCTAAAAAATTGCATAAAGTCAAATATATTTTCATGTCTCAACCATGGAGAAAGAAACATATGCAATATTTTCTTAGAATTTGGAAAATTTGTTTTTTAAGGTAATTTAGTGTTATATATTTTTATCTTATCTATATAGGGCCTCTACCTAATCAAACATTATCAATAAAAGGTTTATCTATATTCACTCTGTTCATAAAATGATATGGATTTATGCAGGAACAAAATGAAATACAGATTTAAATAGAAACATAGATCTACAACGAAAACTGAACTTCAATTAATTAATAACAAATTATGAAATTTGTTTACATGCAGAATGGAAACAAACTAGCTTAGGTCATGATAGCTTATCTCTGAGAAGAGTTGTGACAACTACATGCCTTTTGAATTGTGTTAAAATTAGGCTTGAATGCATTTTTATTATTTAAAAACAATGGAAAACCATAAACATAAAAAAATCCTAACCCTAGGAGATGAAGCGCTAAAAGCTTGTGGGCCCCGTTGGGATTAGTTGGAACGCTAACTTCCTGAGGTCCACTTTGGGCATATGTTCTTTATTTGGCGCACACGATACCTTGTTAGAAATATCTATCTGAGGACAAATTTTTTTCTTGAAATACCCTTTCCCAAAGGGCTATCGACTTGGCATGTTTAAAAAAAAAAAAAACTGTTTAGGGCCTTGAAATGGTTCCAGAAGTTCAGGATCCGAAAATCTTCCAATAATAGAAATTTGTGATAGAATTAAAGAAACTAAAAGGAAATTGTGTTTGGGGTCCAAGTGGAATAGGTGGGTGGCCACCAATATCCACCTAGATCGGTCCTCCCCCCTTAGGAAGCAATGGTCCCCATTATATTGAGTGCCTCCATAAGATGGGGAAACTTTTGTTAAGCTTGGTCCCTGGTGAGCCACTTGCCTTGGTGAAAGAGATGGACCTGCTTTGACAACCCGATACAATTGGATCCTCTATTATTGAGTGTTATTGATCTATGTTTCCATGATCTAATCAGTTGTGGCTCATTCCATGTATTATGGGTTGAGCTCTATTGGTGTCAGCTCCTCAACAATGTATGATGTGTCTAGCAATGGTGGAAAGTATGGTCAAAGGCGATCCACATTGAATATCGGGTGCGAGCCAAGAAATGAGGGGGTACTGAGCTCAACATAATTGTCTTCCACAACCTTGGTGATGGTGTAAGGCCCATATTGGAGTGGTCAAAGCTTCCAATGGGTCTCGTCAAGGCGTTCTTTCTGCAAATGCAACCAAAATTGGTCGCCCACCCGAAAATTATGGGCACCCGATGTTGATCATGTCATTATTTGTAGTTGCCATTGGCTTTATCCAAGATGTCATGTACCTATTGGAAGATGTGCTGAATGTGTTCAATAAACCTAGTGGTTTTATCAACTTCAGACTAAACATTGAAAAAATTTTCCTATGTATTTGAAAGAGGCAATGCAACATCAATGGGACATACCGGTTGAAATCCCAGACACACTTTAAAGGGATTGTGTCCAGTCGCGCTACAAATAGCTCTGTTATGATTGTGTTGTGCATAAGGAAGACTTTCATCCCATGTTTGCGGGTGCATATAGTTTTACATACATAGTATGTGCACAATAATCATGTTGACAACCTTTGTATGGCCATCAGCCTAGGGGTGGAATGAAATAAACTTGGTGAGATTGGTGTCCAACAATGACCAGAGGTTCGACCAAAATGCATTTAGGAACCTGCTATCCCAATCTAATATAATGGTCCACGGGATCCTAAAATGTACCCACACTCGTTCAAAGAAGAATTTGGTAGTGGATTTATCTGTGATACTCTTGCTGCAGGAAATCAATATGGCCATCAAATCTTAGAAAATCTATCAACGACCACAAATACATAGTTGTTGCATGCTTGGTAGAAGGAAGGCCAGACATATAGTCTATGGAGATGGATTCCCAAGGTCAGATGGGAGTAGGAAAAGGAGTATACAAGCCTTGGTTTTTAACTGTTGGCTTGGCAATGACAAAGGAATTGCAAGATCTAATATATTTTATGACATCCTGTTGGATATTTGGCCAATAAAAATACTTTTCAATACTACCATTATCTTCTCTACACCAAAGTGTCTTGTGACCCAACTATAGTGCGCCTCCCAAATCATCTTGGCATGCTCGCTTGAAGGAACAAAAATGTGTCCCAAGTGGCATAACAATGCATCCTAGAGGTGGAAGTATAGATATTTCTTGCAATCAATCAACATCTAATATGTGGTGGCGAATTATGGATCACTTTTGTAAAGCTTCAGCCATCCAGAAATCTCATGCCCACAAGATTGGAGGAAAGTGCCCAGTTCCACAATTGGTGACTAACTGAGGCAATAAGAAACATTATTGGTGTTGTTCTTCTTGTACTTAATGTTCATATGAAATTTTTGCAGATATGTGGACCATTTTTTAAGGTGATCATTCTGTGATTTCCCTTGTGTCTGTATAAAATGAAGAGGTCGATGATCTGTGTGGATTATTGTCTCGTTCCCCAGAATGTAATGTTTCCATTGTCGAAAATCCTTCATTATGGGATACATCTCTTTATTGTAGGTGGGGTATTTTCTATTTGTATCGAAGAGGGTCTCACTATGATATGCCATCGGATGCCCTTGCTAGGTGAGAACTGCACCAAGAGCACAGTTGGAGGAATTTGTCTCAATTTCAAGTGGTTGTTGCAAGTTTGGAAATGTGACTACTGGTGCAGAGCAAAGGCGGTGCTTCAGATCAATGAATGCCTTTTGTTGGGACTCAGACAAGAATTTTTCTTTTTTTTTTGTTTTTCACTCTTCCCTTTGTAGCTTGACTCAAAGGCCAAGTGATATGAAAGAATCCCAACACGAACATTCAATAGAAATTGGCAAGGCCCAAAACATTGCGAAGCTCTGTTAAGGTGGTCAGGGTGGGCCAATCCCGGATGACTTAGATCTTAGCCATATCCTCATGCACACCTTACTCATCATTGATGTAACCCATATATTTAGAGTTGGTTCATGCCAAAGGTGAATTTCTCCAAGTTGGCACATAGTTTTCGTTGTCGCGGGCTTTGAAGGACCTACCGAATATGTTGCAAGTGTTCTTCCCAACTCTTGTTGAAGACGAGGATGCCATCCAAATATAAAACCATGAACAAGTTGGTGAAGGGCCACAACATGTCATCCATCAACCTCATAAAAGTTACAAGGGAATTTGTCAACCTTAAGGGCATGAACAACCACTCAAAAAGGCCCTACTTGGATTTATATGCGGTCTTCCATACATTTGTGGGTTCTATTGGAACTTGGTGATAGCCAAACCTCAAATCAATATTGTTGAAGTACTTGGCTCCGTTAATCTGGTCAAGAAGGTCATCAATCAATGGGATTGGATACATGTTCTTGACAATGATTTTATTTAGTGCTTGATAATCAATGTAGAGTCTCCATGTCCCTTCCTTCTTCTATATGAGTACAAATGGTCTCCCACAAAGTAAGGAAATTGGTCGTATGTGACCTTTTTGTAACAAATCCTAGATCTACCGCTTGATTTCTTCATTTTCCAGAAGAGAAAAATGGTATATCGAGCCATTGGGTAGAGGTGCTCCAAGAGTTAGATCAATCAAATGCTTGACCTAGCAGTGTAAAGGTACCCCTGTGGGTTAGGAGAAGATGTCCCTGTATTCTTCCATGACCTTCTCCACCTGCTTCTGTTGTGTGAAGAAACCCCTCCTGGGGGTCATGGATGTGGCCACGATAGTCCCCTTACTTTGATAGTGAATTAGAAAGAAAACAAATTTCCCGATTTGGGAGATGATCTTATTACATTACCTAGCATGAATTAAAGAAATGGTAGTAAGCCGAGGATACCTCCATTATTTTGTATAGATTATTGCCCAAAGTAATAATAACAGTGTGAGGTATGTACTCGTACACAACATGAAAATTCCACAAGTATGGTTGGCCTAATAATATATCACAAACTTCAAGGGGAGAAACATCACACAATACCTCATCTACAAATGGCTTCATGATGTAGGGTAGGTTGAACTGCTAGCTAACGTGGAGGTATCACCCTCGGTGGAGCCATATGATGGTGTACGTATGCGGGTGTAGTGTTGTCGGTAGGCCCAAATTCTTCATAAATTCAGCTGAGATAAGGCTATTTTGACTTCCACTGTCAACAATGAACCGTAGCGACAAACACCTTCACCCACATTTGTGAGTGGAAGATACGCTCACCCTCCTATGGATATTCAGGTTAAATTTTCTTGATCTTGGTGGTGGCAACAATGACATTGGGTTCTGAATCAGTTATCTGTTTCCCCTTGTCAGGTTTCGACTTTAAGTCATAACATGCATCTGATTCAGAATATTTTAGCTCGGCCACCAATACCTAATTTGCATGACACTCATTTATTTTGTGAGTGGGGATCTTATGGAACTCACACCAATTTCGTGTGTATTTCTTTGTCTTCCTGCTATTATTCATTGGTTGTGGCTTGGATGGGTTGACTTGAGTCATTCCTTCTTGAATTATTCCTTTGTTATGTGGATTGGAGATGTGTTTTCCTTGCTTCATATTCGTAGATCCAAAGTCCTGCTTCTTTTTTTTTAAATTTCTACTCAATCTTAACAGCATTTTGGTACGCTGCACCAAGTGAGGAGATGTTCAGGAACTCCATTTCTACCTGGATGTATATGTGCAGGTAGCCACGTTACTTGAGTACCAGATGTCGCTAAGAGTCCTTGATACCTAGCTTTGTTTGTAGGGTATGAAAAATATTTGTGAAATTTGACATGTCTTAGTCCCTTTCCTTCCATAGTGTGGTCCATTTTATGTACTTATATTCACAGCTCCTAACAGGGTAATATTGTTCCTTGATGACGTATCTAAAAGAATTCCAAGAGGGTGCGACTAAAAATAGTGGGGTTCCTTCTCATCCCTCTGTTCACAATAGGTTTCCCACTAGTCCTTGACATGGGGACATCTTTTAGGAGTGAAAAAGTAATCTTTTCCCTATTGGAAATTTGTGGACCAAAACATATCATTCCAACAGATTTAACCATCCATTTATGTAATTTTTGTCTATCTAGCCTTCAAATATAGGAATGTTAAATTTAACTTATACCTTGAAGGGGGCGGTGCCTCTGAAGTGATTGTTAAATGAAGATGCTTTGCCCGCTAGTAACTGCTGAAAGATCTAGGAAAAAATATCCATCATCTCATTCCTTCGCCACTTGAGGGATTATTTGAGTAACAATTTGAAAGGATCTCTTTTCGTCGAGCTCGGTGAGGCCATTCTTGCAAGGGATCAACCAGTTTAAGTCCCAACTCCTTATACTCCGACCTCATTGAGAACATGCATAGAAAAATAGATAAAGAGTAGACCTCTCTAATACCACTGATCCATATTTATGTAGGAATGAAAACAAAAAGCTACAGTGAAAACTAAACTTCAATTAATTAGTAACAAATACTAAGAATTGTTTACATGCAAAATGGAAAAAAACTAACTCGAGTGATGGTAGTTTATCTTTGAGAAGAGATGTGACGTCTACATGTCCTCTGAACTGTGTTACAATAAGGTTCATAGGCCTTTTTATTATTGAGAAACAATGGAAAACCATAAAGATCCAACAACTAACCCTAGGAGATGAAGCCCCAAAATTTTGTGGCCACGTTGGGATTAGTTGGAATGTCAGCTTCTCGAGGTTGTAATTTGGGCATATGATATTCATTTTGTCACACGATACCTCGTTAACAAAAATATATCTGAGGACAACAAAATTTATTGAAAAGCCCTTTCCCTATCGCTTACGTGCTTAGCATGTTTTCCAAAATAACGTCATTTAGGGCCTCAAAACAACTCTAGAAATTCAAGAACCGAAAAAACTGCCATAAATAAAAAGTTGTACTAGAATTAAAGAAACTGAAAGGAAACAATGTTGGGGGTCCAAGTGGAATAGATATGTGGCCGCCAATAACCGCTTAGATCATAAACATTAATTGAAAGTGTTTCAAAGTGTAATGCAAACCTTGCTAGAATTGAAAAAATGTTGAAGAATAAATGAGTCAATTCAATATCTATTTTTCAATTTTAGAAACTATATCTTAATCACAAGGGACTCAACAATCTCACTCATTTGGATTTGATGCTTAATAATTGAGAATAACTCCCACATAATTATTTGAAAGCTTAAACAAGCTCATCAAAGGCATAGGATTGCTTGCTTATTAATATCCATATGTCTTATTCTTAACTTTCTACCTTCCTTCTAATCTATTTATTTCCATTACATTTGTGAGAAAGAATCATAACATAGTGTTGATAACTTGAAAATAAATGCAACTTAATGTTAAAGGGAAGTCTATTGGAATATAGAGGAGGAATGATGGTGACGTGTGTCTCCTCCTAACATAATAAATCACATACATCGTCTACCTAACTTAACCTCTTATTAATACTGATCGGAAATATTGACACATTTGGGAAGGAATGTTGGAGTCTATCTTATTTGTTTCTCTTGGCTTTTTGTAGGGTCAACACCTCATCTCTAAGTTATTGGAGGGAAGTTATTGCAGATAGTTTAGTGAGATATGATGAGTGGTATTACGTTTATATTTTTTATTATTTTTTTTATGTATATGTTTATTTTTAAATAGAATTAACATAATATAATTATTAATATAGATTTATTTTAAGTACGAATTTAACATGGGTCAAGAAAGATCAAATTTATTCACAAGTAAATTTTTTTAGAGTGTAAAATATAATGTATTATTTTTTATTATTTATATTGTATTTTTGTATGCTAAATAGAAATTTATAAAATCAAATAAACGTTTTAACTATAAAATCTTATTTTTTTCATGATATATAATATATAAGCAATTTACATTAAAGTATTTTACATAACACGTACTTATGACACAAATTAAAATGGTTTTTTATTATTAACATATTTTTTAAGTATATGTCAATCTTAATTGGTATTAAAATATTTTATCAATAACGACATTATAAAATTTAAACATCTTACTTATATTATTTTTTTTACTTCTATTTATTTTACAACATATTCATTTATTATTATTATTATAATGGACATTATTTTTCTATTTAAAACATAATTTTTAACTTTTATTTTTTATTTAAAGAAAAACAAATAAACTAACAAACTTATACATCTTCTACTGATATATAAAATGAACCTCTCAACTCAATTAATATTATTCTTTGAATTTAGATAAAAATATTAGGTTGTCCAGATAAAACTATTTAGATATCTCACTATAACTTGGTCGATCAACATCCTTTTTAATATTGCATTTATAGTATAATTCCTTGTCCATATTTTTGTTCTCTTAATATAAAGGTGTTATGTGATATACAATGAGTGGGGTGCATATTTTCTAAAAGTTTTCGGATATGTTTATGTATGGAGAGGGTCCATCCTTTCTACGAGTTTAGGATAGGCAATGCTTTTATTTTGAAAGGGGTGTATTTTTTTACCAAATAGTTTATAGTGTGACTTTTTGAAGGCTTTTATGGTGGTTTTTTCTGGTGTAATCTCTCTAAAATCCCGCAGGAATTTATTGAAAAGAGAAATTTGATTGCTAATCTTACACAATCCAAGTGTCGTAGGGGTTTTGGAGGGTGTTGAAACCATATATAGAGTCAAAAAACCAGTTTAAATAACAAAAACCAAGATTTTACCTCAAATTTTTTCATTGGATTCCAGCACCTGAAACTCCGAAAAGTCGCACTAAAAACAACTCTTTTTTTAGGATTCCTGTCATATAAAATGTTTTTATAAAATAATGGTTATACTATACAATGTACATTGGGAGGGTTATATTATTTTTTAAGTTTTGTATTTAAAAAGGTTTGTTATCTTTGTATATGTTATTTTTTTCGTAGTTATATGTTGCTCACTTTACGAGGGTCCCCTTGGGATTTCTTCTATTTAATGTTTTTTATATTTTCTATTATTAATTTGTTTACAAAATTTCTTATAATTTAGTATTTTTTAACGTTAGGCTTTAATGAAGAGTGAGAAGGATTTAGATTTAAAGAGTTTCAAATATATATATTTTTTCCAATTTTTATTTTATGGATGTTTTTATTTATTTTGATATTTAGAAGTACATTTTATAGTTTAATACAAGATAGATATTTGATTTGTTTTAATTAAAAATATTATAAAAGATTTAATTATAAATATTATAAAATATTTAATTATAAATATTATAAAAAATTAATAGTTTATTTACTTTTACATTTAAAGGTACATTTTACATGTATATTTTACATTTTAATACAAAATAGATATATAATTATTTCAGTATTCAAGTGGATTTGACACATCCATTTTAAAATAAAATATCTATTAAATTAAAAAACAATGTCTATTACAATTAAAAATAAATATAGATATTTAATTAGTTTTAATTAGAAGTATTATAAAATATCAGTGGTCACTTTCTCATTGTGCTACCTTAGTTGTTGTTGAAATTACAACTCAATTTGAAAGAGATCTATCATTCTTTATGTTATATATAAACTATTTCGAAGTTATATTAAGTAATATAATTTTATATCAACTTTACAAAATATATTATATTTTCACTTTTGTACCATGTCAATTAATATATTTTAATATCAACTTCATATATCTATGTAAAAATGAAAAAAATATAAAAAAAAAATCAACATAAACAAAAGAGTTAATATCCCCTTTAACTAAAATAATTTTATATCAATTTAATTTTTATGATGATGAAGATGGTTAATTTTTATGATGATGATCTTGGAAACTCTCCTAGATTAGTCTAAAAAATTATTTATTCACAATCTTAAAGTATTTGAGATGAAATGATATCCATTTCGTCAAAGTGGTCGAGAGAGATTTGGATGCCCTCCAATGGAGAGTAAGCCCGTGTATTTCTACTTTCATGGATTTGGTTAGGGTAAGTGAAGTTTTTATCTTGGTTGAAAATGAAAAGCGAAACTTATATTGATTAAATTCAGGAATTTTGAGGTAGAGCCTATGTATTTGATAAGAAAAGCAAGCGTGGTAAATTTCCACAAACTAAAAAGTGGAAGCACTATGAAGGATAGATGTTTTAAATAAAGAACATGGCATACGTAAACTAAGAGTAGAGAATTGGCTTTTTTCAATGGACAGCAAACGGATAAATTTCTTTTTTAAGAAGTTGAAGAGAGTGAGACTCCGGGGCATTAATCATACTTGTCCCACACGGCTCTGTTATATATATATATATATATATATATATATATCGGTTACGTTTCTGTCCATAATTTTGTGCGGAAAATTTCACTAATATCCTTTGCAAATTTGTCAATGGAACCTTCTCACAGTCTACATGTGAAGAATTAAGACGTTACTTTCTGTTACTTTCATCCATTTGGCGTACCACCATGGAAACTTCGAAGTCCACAGGATTTCTGGCCTAGTTTAATGGACGCAAGTTTCTTTGAATCATTCCGACGGTTTAGGTCCATTGAAAAAGGAGCGATCTTAGCGACGTTACTTCTTCAGATAGTCCCTTGTATTCAGATTTTTGGACTCAGATTAGAACAATGTTTGTTAAATTTACTTGAATTTAATTAGATGGGATCTTTTAAAAATATTTTGTAATTTGATAAATAAGAATAAAAATTACTCATGAGTTGTAAATCAATATTGGATTGAGTGGGGTTAAAATTTTATGATTGAGACTAAGAGATGGGAGTCATTTTTGGAATTAAACTATTCAAGGGGTGTTAAGTTTGAAGGAGTTACACAATCTTAGTGATAGAATTCTGACAGATTATTTTTCCATCCAATATAAAAGCGAGCACTAGCCTACGCTCAACCTGGTTCTAAAAATACGATAAAACCAATAATAATTTACCTTCCTTTCTATTTATTAGATTTTAAAATATTTTCAAAATCTATAATCAATTATAAAAAGTATATTAAAACCTTAAATAACTCAATTAAATTGAACTACTCAAATAGTGAAGCCCTAAATTAATTTGCCTCAATCCAATAAGAGATCATTATAACTGAACTAGAAAGAGTGATGGAGTGTTTTAAAAGATTTTGTAATTTCATAGACTAATTAGATTGTGTGGGTTTAGTTTTACTAGGTTACACTACGTTAGATGTTCACAAGGGTTAAGGGTGAGAGCATCCTTTTCTATTCAACATCACTAGCTTACATTAAGTCTAGTCTAAATAACAATAATTAAAATTATTAATTGTTTATTCTTTTTAATATTTATTAGATTTTAAAATATATATAATAAGAGTAGTCTAACTTATAAATGAAAATAATTTTTTTTTGGTAAAATAATTTCAACAAAAAATGTAATTTTTTATCATTTAAATTACATTTCTGAATACATAAACAAATTCAATATCATGAAAAATTTAGAAAACTCAAATTCTAAAAATTAAATAACTTAAACTCAAATTTTTTAAAATCTTTAAAGTATTTTAATTAAAATTAACTAAAACATTATAATAATAAAAAAAGTTAATCTATAAATTAAACTACACCTATATAATCAATTATAAAAAATATATAATCAATATATTAAACATTAAAATACATAATCAATTATTTGAAACACTCAAATCTTCAAGGCCTCCATTAGTTTGACTCTCCCTCGCTAGTTTATTGCGTAGATCATTGTACCTGAACTTGAAGGAGTGAATAAATTATTTTTCTTTTGGACAAAAGGCATCTTAGATAGATGAATCGATTGTCCAATATTAAAAGTTAGCCTTGCCGCTGAGATTTAAGATTTGCAGATAATCGAATGGGACAAATCAACTAAATTGCTACAACTTTTGCAAATAATGGAATGTGACTAATCAATTAAAAAGTTACAACTCAATCCCAAACATCATTACGTGATATTTGCCAATAATCCAAGTTGCATAAGCAACAGAATAATATGGTGATGGGTCTCATTACGTGATATTTGCCAATAATCCCATTATGCAACTGAATAATATGGTGATGTGTATACGGCCAGTGATTTTTTTTAAGCCCAGTGCACGTTAGGGAAAAACCACAAAGAACTAATCGGTAATTGGGATAGTCCGTATTTCGTATTCTGTAATTGGATTGTTTTTGGCGGTTACCATTATAATGGTTCTGGTATTATTTTGTCGATTCTGGCTACTGCTATTATAGTTCGGGAGATTATAATCTTTGGGTGACCATTTCTCCCCTTCCAAAATTGTCTTTAAAAAACTGAACCTTGCTATCACCAACTAAAAGTCAATCCATCTAGCTTCACATTGAAGCTTGAAGTTTAAAGGTTCACATTCAAGCAACAAGTCTACATCCAAGAGCCATCAATATGCTATATAAAATATTAACTTAAAGAAACACAGTGATCTAATTGAAGGGTTTTCTTAATAGTCTAAAATAAATAATATTATTGATTTTTCTCGTTTGTATGAGAAATGGTAATTTTTTATTTGATTTTGAGAGTTTTTATTTGGTTTATGGTTGGTACAGTATTGATAAATCTTAGTTTTTAGCAAATAGGTCTATTTATGAGTGTGATTCAGAAAATGAAGCTATTTCATAATTAAATATTGAAATCTCAAATACTTGGTTTATCACCACCATGATGTATTGGATAAATTCATACTTGAATTTGAAGATGATTATGTTTGAGACTTTTGGAGGTTGTGGTTGGCGGAAGAGCTCCATACTTCTTATTTATTCAATAATTATATTTTTTTTGAATGAATATCTTGTATATTATTATTGTTTAACTAAAAACTTTTCAAATTTCTATTTAAAAAAAAGTTTAAATTTGTTTTATTGTTTATAAAGTTCTCTTTCAATCTAATTCATGAAATTAAAGAGGCATTAATTATTTCTCAATTGAATAAATTACAACTAATGTGTCTAACTCGCAAGCATGGCCCACACTAGCCATTAACATAACTAAAATTTTGGGTTGAATTAGAAACTCATAATTTACATATTACCTCATAACATGAAGATTGCCAATTAAATTGTTACCATAAACAAATGCAAAACTTATATTAACAATAAATGACTTTTATATTTAAATTAAAAATTAACGAAAATATATGGAAATAATTAACCAAAATGCCAAGGAAAGGGCAATTTTAAAACTAAAAACTTATCATACAAATTTACTAAGCCCTCTGGACATTTATCCCCTACTTTTAACTTTTTCGTTGCAATATCTTTTTTTTTTCGGCTAGCCCACTTGATTCAACACCATAGTAATGGCTATCAACTTGATTCAACACCATGGTAATGGTCTTCAGCGATTATTCGGTTCGTAGAGGGATGACATATATATCCTCTGTAATGTTTTGTATTATTGGTATTTTCAAACCAGTTTTAAATCACCCTTTTGTGTACAAATTATTGGGTTTACTCATGTATCACAGATGCTCTTCTTTTGTCAGGTTAAACAAAGGAAAACGGCCAGAGGACGATGGACTGTGCTGATGTTGCTGTGATTGTTGCAGGATTGATGGTTGGAGGTAGGTGGTTGCCAATGGTATATTGCAAATAAATTAGCTGTGCTCAAATTTTTTTTGCAATATGGTCTCTGGATAAAAACATATATTTCCTCAATCCAGGCCATGTGCAATCCCAATTAGCTGTGCTCAAATTTATTTGCAATATGGTCTCTAGATAAAAACATATATTTCCTTATTCAAATCCAGCATACCTGATAAATTTTAACAGTAATATAACTAAACAGAAAAGGTTCCTAATCCTAAATTGTTTACACCAATTTGATACATAATTAAATGTATCAAATTACTATTAATATAAATTGAAACAGTTGAAACGTTACTAGGTATATGGCCTTTATTCCTCTGACACTCTTTGCAGCAGTGGACGAACGATATGTTAGTTTCGTTTGCTGCGAGTTTGCATTAGTCTTTCGTCGTTTCAAATAAAACAACGCTTATGTTGAATGAAGTGCATTCTTTATTGAAGGTTTTTATGCTGTGGCCACCTGAATTGGAAGTGAATCCTTTTGTTTTATTTTCAAGTTGAAAATCTTGAAGCTTTATGACTCCTAGTGGTTTGACCAACAAGGTGATATCTCTGACTATTGGTTCTTCAAATTGGCTGGCAGAGGAAAAATTGCCCTTGTCTGATTCAACAAATAACTGTTAAGACCACAATTCTCTCTTTCAACTTTATCCATCAAAAATCATGCAAACTACACTTTATGTAATGTGATTCTGATGTTAAGTATTTTACAATAGGCAAAACCTATTAGTTGGTTTTTTTATCTAAGACTAGGGTCTTAGCAAAAATATCAAAACTCTACGATGTGGCTCTTTTGAAGTATTGAAGAATGTGACTGATAATACCTATATTCACATTTATTGGATAGTGAATGTGGAAAATCTTCAACAAAACCCAATTTAACAAATGAGGCGGATATCCTTAAAATTGATATCAATGGTTTCTTTTTCTAATGTCAAACGTTGAGTTTGGTATAGAGTGAGCCCAATTTAACAAATGAAGCGGATATCCTTAAAATTGATATCAATGGTTTCTTTTTCTAATGTCAAACGTTGAATTTGGTATAGAGTGAGAGACCAAATCATCTGTAATGAGATTGAGTTCTAATGTCAAACCTTGAATTTGGTGTATAGTGAGAGACCAAACCTTATGGAATTGAGTTTAGTATATAGTGAGAGACCAAACCATATGTAATGAAATTCAGTTTGGTGTATAGTGAGGGACCAACTCATATATAATTAGATTTCTCTACATTTTCCTCTAACAAAACAATAATACTTATAGGAATAATATATATAGGAAAATAACATTTATTGGGATAATATATATACTTGGATTTTCCATGTTAATGTTGATTTATTTTTTATCACCTATTATATTTTTCTTATCTTCGAATTGTTTCCATTTATTATTTTTTTCAAGTGAAACATATAGAAATACGTCATCACATCAAATTTTGCACATCTCCACATACTTCTGCACTCTTGCTATGGTTTTCTCATTTTTAATACTTAGTCATATTTATTTATTTTTATCGGTTTGGAATGTAATTCATCAACCATTCTTCCACCCATCATTCTCCCACACATATAGTCCTTTAGGGTATTCATTATTCATGCACAATTAATCTTGAGAACAAGTAGTTTTTGCACATTCATGTTTGTGCACAACATGCCTTAAAATTACCTTTGTGAGTTTGTTCCATACTTGGTGAAAACTAGTTATTTTCTCTTTTCGAGGCTAATTGAAAGCTCATTTAGGGAAGTCTAGTCCTCAAGGTGGAAAAATGTGCTCGATATTATATTATGTAAATCATATTCATCTACACCTTGATGTCATTTAGGGAAGCCTACTCTTCCAAGAGGAAAAAGGTGCTTGATATTGTATTATGTAAATCGTATTCACCTACACCCATGTCATGTCCTACCCTTGAACTACTGAGATGTGAATTATGGGCATGTCATGTCCTACCATGGCACTATTGTACTATTGAGATGTGAATTATCCACTTGTCACGTCCTACCCTTGCACTATTGGGATTAGGTAATTGTTCACCTTAATATTGCTAAATTTTATTTATATAAATCATGATTGTGGATTGATTATATGTATGTACATTTAATATCATTATGATGATTACTTTTTTTTTTGTTTCTAAGCCATTAAAATTTGGCTTGAGTAGCTGACTCAAGGGCATCTAAGCCATTGAAATTGGGATTGCACATGGCCTCGGCCACACCAGCCTTTAGCATGGCTAGATTTTTTTCCCAAGGAGTATAGAACTAGTGACCTTTACACCATGGAGTGTCTTAACAAAATACCCTACCATATCTCTATACCCCATGGGCCACTATGATTACTTTATATTTATCAATAATTTAGAGTAAATGTGCTTTCAATCCTCAATTTACAATTATCAAATTTCTCAACTTATATTTTTATTATTATTATTTAATTCAATTTCATGTATTAAGTTCTTCATATTAAATGATAAAAGAATATATGTTAAGAAGTTATATCTTTCTAATATGAATTTATGTGGTTAGATTTAAAACCTTAATAATATTTAAATTCTATCAATTAATATAAATTTAAATTTATTTTACAATTTATTATTATTATTTTTTACTTTTATAATTTCTTTATGTTTTAATTTTTAATGATTTTTTTTTTAGGTTAATATAACTGTTTTGTTTATTTTATTTTTTAAAATTTTTTTTGATGTAACATTATAAAATAATGTATTCTTCATATTAGATTGTAGAATGTCTAATTACTCATTGTAATAAAACCAAAAACTATATTGTAACTAGCTTTTATGGCTTAGTTTAAATATAACTATATTAAATAAAAAAACAATACATTGAATGTTATATTATACTAGTTACTAAATGTCAATATTATTATTGATAATCATTCTTAATAAATTTTCAAACAATAATAAGTAGAGTAGTAATTAATGAATTTGATTCTTTTTTCACCTAAGTTTTATTCTTTGAAAACATATTAGCCTATATCACAAAAAATTAACTACTAATAATATAATTCTTTTAATGAAACCTTTTTACATCCCATACTAATATATTTTAATACATCTATCTGAATAAACTTAGTATTACTTCATATTTTTATGTTTAAATTAGTTTTTATATTTTTATATCTAAATTAAAATTTCAAACATTTTTTTTCATATTAATCCATGTTCTTATGTTTCTATATTTAAATTAGTTTTTATGTTTTCATATTTAAATAAAATTTCAAATATTTTCTTTTTTGTATTTTAGGTAAAATATAGATTGCATAAGAGATGAATGGAATGAGTTAATGTGAAGGTAAATTAGATTAGACACACTTTTATTTTGAATTTTAAATATTTAATATAATAAAATTAATTTAATTTAATTTAATTTTTTATATAAAATAAATTATTTTTAATTTTAAAAATTAAAATATTTGAAAAAAAAAGTAATGGTAACAAAATTGAAAAACCATTTAATTTTGTGCATTTATTCACAATTGTATATTGATAATAAAAATTTATGTTAAATTGTTTAGGCAAGTGAGACATAAATATTTGTGGGAAACCCTAAGTACACATTCAAAATCTAAACAGAGAGAAAAAGAGAAAGGTAATTTCCCAGCTCGAGGAGAAATTTTCCCTTAAGGTACAACATCGATCCCTCCTTTAATTTGAATGTTAAAACCGCTGACTCGAGAGTCGGGACTTAGATGGTGACTTGAATAAAACGAGAAATATTTCGAGGTGCAAAAGGGGTGCTTTGTGTGATGGGAATGTCAACATATTTCCATAATCTTGGATCTATCCTCCCTTTCGAGACCACACCAAGCTCAGATCAGATAACATTACTCACGGAAGTGAGGCACTTGATGATCCAGTCAGTCGGTCATTTATGGGCGATATATGTTTTCTCTCAAACCAAATGTGGTATGTAGTTGCTACCTTCAACTTAAAATTTAATGCTAGATTTTCTGTCAATGATTGTGTACATGTGGTGATCAGAGGAACCGCCATTGAAGGGGCCATTGCACTAAAGGATGTAAGGAATAAGCCAGAAAACTGAAAACGATGAGTACGCCGCCACTGGAACAAGACTAAGAAGTGCTCAACCAATCACTAAATAAACAAAGGCCTCTTAACCCAAAAAAATGATAATGCAAAATTCTAGAAGAAAGGATATTTTTTTGTCGACCTTATACTGCATTAATTAAATTAAATCATTACAAGCTTACAGGCAATCAAATGGATGAAAAATAAAACATATATATATATTTAAAAAAATGTAATCTAATTTTTAGTAAAACAAAAAATTAATTGATAGTAAAATTAATTTCTATTATGTTATCATTATTATAACAAAAATTGTGTTATCTCTATTACAATAAAGATGATAAGGTTAATTGTGTTATCAATTGTAACTTAACTTCTAAGTTAGGATTAGTTCTTAGGTTGTAGGAGTTTGTTCTTAACATTTTATTCTTTTGAGATGTATTTATTGATGTATCCTTGATTAATTGAATGTATAGTGTACGCTCCACTTTGTGCAGTCTCCAGGTGCATTGCTCACCTGTGAGCTACTTGTTATTCAATTAATTTTTTTCCTTTCCAGTTTTCATCATGGTATCAGAGCTCAGATTTGGTGATTCTGATTTGCCTACAGAGCCTTCTTGGCTACAAAGTCTTGATGGCTATTGTGCGCATAGGAGCATCAATACTTACAACAAAGTACAAGGGGTCTGCAAAAACACCTTACTCACACGAGGAACTTGGTTTCTCACATGCTTCATTTTATTGAGCACAAAGCGGATCAGTGCGATTGTCGGACCCACAACAACACTAATCAATGCGTTTTTCGAAGCCACAAAAGTGTTGATCAGTACGAATCAACTCATTTTTCGGGGTCATTCCAGCGCTCATAGAGGTTCCCTCATCGAAATTTTGAACAATGCATGTTTTCAGCTAATAGGAGTGTTGACCTCTTTTTACGGTTCTACGCATGATTTTTGCAAATTGGTGGCGGATCTGAGTAGCAGACACGACATTTTTTTCAGATCAATGGCGGATCTAAGTTGCGAACACAAAGATCATGCCAGATCGGTGCAGATCTATGATCAGATTCTGGTATGTGTTGAAGTTTTTTTTTGTAACTTGTAATTGTTCACTTGGTTAGAATCGACTGAAGGTCGGAGGATTTGGAATCCGACCAGTTCAAAATGAGCAATTTTATAGAAACTTATCTCAACGAGACTAGAAAACTCGATGTGACCAATTATACCAATTGTGAATTAAAGCTACAGACGTTGCTTAAGGGAGCAAGTGCTTAAGGGAGCAAGTGCATGGTCGATTGTCAATGGTGATGAGCAAAAGCCGAACAGTGCAACAAGTGCAGCTTCACTCATACAAGATTGGGATAAAAGGGAGAATAAAGAGAAAGTTTTATTGAAGATGTCTATTAAAGACAATATTATCTCACATATCAGAGATGGTAAATCATTTAATGAGATCTGGATGACACTCAAGAATCTATACCAGACACAGAACACCAATTGCATCTTGTCGCTCAAAGGCAAGTTGTTTTCCATGAGGATGGAGGAGAATGAATTTGCTACTGGATTCATTGCAGGGACTAAGGACCTGAAGGATAGATTGAGTGACATCGCGGAGAAGGTGTCTGATTCTGATCTTGTCACAATTACTTTGAATGAGATGATGGATGAATACCAGATGTTCATCACAAGCTAGTCTACACAGGATAAAGCCCCTACATTCAAAGAGCTGACAGGAATCTTGTTGCGGGAAGAAGACCGGTGGAAAAATTTGAGACCACAAAGTTTTGATCTTAGTCTGATGGCAAAGAAGAAGCCATACAAAGGGAAACTACCACAAGGACAGAAAGGTGGTAGCAGTTTTTAGAAGAGATCATTCAGAGGTATGTCTGTAGTTAACAGTAGTAACTTTTCTAGCATTAAATGTTTTTACTGTGGGAAAAACGGTCATCTAGCTAAGTTCTGTTTTAAGAGATAGACATATGAGGCTAGAAATAAACAGAAAAAGCACACAAGACACTTTGCTGATGAAGGTCACGGTCATGGTTATCGACTGTTTGTAGCTGATTGTGATCTTTCAGCTTATGAGGAGGATGAGGCTGAAATGTGGTACATTGATTCATGCACGTCTTCACATATGACAGGTAATAGAAACCGGTTTGAGTTTTTTGAAGAAACTACTTGTGTAGCTAAAATTTATCGAGGTGATGACAAAGGTTATGAGATTAAGGGGTATGGTGATATTTCGGTGATTATGTCTGGCGGTGGTATCAAACATATTAAAAATGTAATGTATGTAACTGAGATCAAGAAGAACTTAATCTATGTGTCAATGATAACATATCAAGACCTACAAGTTGAATTCTCCAAAACATATTGTGTCATAAAGGACAACAAGAAGGAACCAGTTGCATCAGGAGTGCGTGTGGGAATCCTTTTTAGATTGAATGTCAAGGGCATGCCACACCAAACTCTGTTTTCAACATGATGGGCAGTCGAGAATATTTGGCATCAGAGATTCGATCATCTTAACCTACAAGATCCCATGTTGCTTCAAAGGAAAGGTATGGTTGATGGACTTCCTACTTTTCATAATGTTCATTTAGATTATGATGGATGTGTATTAGGGAAAATGCATAGGGAAGAGTTTCCTTTGAATGCCGATAGGAAGAAAAGAGATATTCTGGAACTTGTGTATACAGATATATGTGCATATTATTTTTGACTTTTTACTTATGATTGTACTAGATTCTCTTGGATATACTTTATCAGCAAGAAGAGCCAAACATTTCAATGTTTTACAGAATTTAAGAATATGGTGGAGAAGCAGACAAGGAAATTCATAAATATTCTTCGCTTAGATCAAGGGGGGGAATACAAGTTGGGAGAGTTCATGAAATTTTGCAGAGATCGTGGGATTATTCAACAGTTCATAATGTCTCACTCTTCGCAGAAAAATGGAGTTGCGGAATGAAAGAATAGAACCCTGGTTGAGTGTGCACGAAATATGCTTCAAGATAATCATCTATCCAATAGATTTTGGGTTGAAGCAATCAACACTATAGTTTATTTAAAAAATAGTAGTCCAACTAAATGTCTTAATTTTAAAACTCCTTTTGAAGCACTTTATGGATATAAGCCAGCAGTGAATCATTTAAGATTTTTTGGGTCAAAAGCCTTTGCCCATATACCCAAGGAAGATAGAAAGAAGTTAGATCCTAAGGCCATGAAATGCATCTTTGTAGGATACTGCACTAGGTTTAAAACTTATAAGTTGTTTAATCCTTTGACTCATAAAGTCTTTACAAGTCGAGATGTCATATTTCATGAGCAAGTTGAGGAAAGAAATAAGGAAAAACGTCTTGAAGAATGGAACATTTCATTGTTGAAGGAAGAAAGCAGTGAGAACAATCAACAATAACAATAACAACAGAAAGAAGAAGAGGCAGTTAGTCAAGCCTGCAAAGGTCTGAAGCAAACATATTTGATGTGAGTCATTTACAGAGAAGATCAAGTAGGCAGACTCAACTACTAGCCAGATTAAAATACTATGCTTTAATGTCGAACATTTTAACTGTTATAGAGCCCACAAATTTGAATCTATTATTAGAAGCAATACTTAGAAACTAGTTAAATTGCTTGAAGCAAAAATTCAAATTCTACCAATTAAACAACTTAAACTCAAAATTTTAAAAAATCTTTACTGTATTTTAATTAAAATTAACCAAAAAAAATATAATAAAAATAAATAATTTAATCTATAAATTAAACTACAATTTCCAGAATCATATTCTTACTTTACCGATGATTGCAATACACTGCTCGGGATATAATTTATCGCCAAGAACAACCAGACATTTCAATGTTTTAAAGAATTTAAGAATATGGTGGAGAAGTAGACAAGGAAATTCATAAATATTCTTAGCTCAGATCAAGGGGGAGAATACAAGTTGGGAGTGTTCATGAAATTTTGCAGAGATTGTGGGATTATTCAACAGCTCATAGTGTCTCACACTCCGCAGAAAAATGGAGTTTTGGAAAGAAAGAATAGAACCCCGGTTGAGTGTGCACGAAGTATGCTTCAAGATAATCGTCTATCCATTGGATTTTGGGCTGAAGCAATCAACACTATAGTTTATTTAAAAAATAGTAGTCCAACTAAATGTCTTAATTTTAAAACTCCTTTTGAAGCACTTTATGGATATAAGCCAGCAGTGAATCATTTAAGATTTTTTGGGTCAAAAGCCTTTGCCCATATACCCAAGGAAGATAGAAAGAAGTTAGATCCTAAGGCCATGAAATGCATCTTTGTAGGATACTGCACTGCGTTTAAAGCTTATAAGTTGTTTAATCCTTTGACTCATAAAGTCATTACAAGTCGAGATGTCATATTTCATGAGCAGGTTGAGGAAGGAAATAAGGAAAAACGTTTTGAAGAATGAAACTTTTCATTGTTGATGGAAGAAAGCAGTGAGAACAATCAACAACAACAACAATAGAAAGAAGAAGAGGCAGTTAGTCAAGCCTGCAAAGGTCTGAAGCAAACATATTTGATGTGAGTCATTTACAGAGAAGATCAAGTAGGCAGACTCAACTACTAGCCAGATTAAAATACTATGCTTTAATGTCAAACATTTTAAATGTTATAGAGCCCACAAATTTGAATCTATTATTAGAAACAATAGTTAAGAACTAGTTGAATTGCTTAAAGCAAAAATTCAAATTCTACCGATTAAACAACTTAAACTCAAAATTTTTAAAAATCTTTATTGTATTTTAATTAAAATTAACCAAATAAAATATAATAAAAAAATAATTTCTATAAATTAAACTACACCTATATAATCAATTATAAAAAAATATTAAAACATTAAATAACTCAATTAATTTGAAACGCTCAAATCTTCAAGGCTTCCATTAGTTTGACTCTCACTGGCTAGTTTATCGCGTAGATCATTGTACCTGAACGTGAAGAAGTGAATAAATTATTTTTCTTCTAGACAAAAGCCTTCCTTTAAGATTGGATAGATGAATTGATTGTTCAGTATTAAAAGTTAGCCTTGCCGCTGAGATTTAAGATTTGCAGATAATCGAATGGGACAAATCAACTAAATTGCTACAATTTGCAAATAATCGAATGTGACTAATCAATTAAAATGTTACAACTCAATCCCAAACATCATTACGTGATATTTGCCAATAATCCCATTATCCAACTGAATAATATGGTGATGGGTCTACGGCCAGTGATTTTTTTAAGCCCAGTGCAAGTTAGGGAAAAACCACAAAGAACTAAGGTCGAGTTTTTTTTATTTGTTAGAAATCGGTAACTGGGATAGTCCGTATTTCGTATTCTGTAATTGGATTGATTTTGGCTGTTACCATTATAATGGTTCTGGTATTATTTTGTCGATTCTGGCTAGTGCTATTATAGTTCGGGAGATTATAATCTTTGGGTGACCATTTCTCCCCTTCCAAAATTGTCTTAAAAAACTGAACCTTGCTATCACCAACTAAACTACACACCCGGGAGACTTAGATATCATCACATTGATAGCATGAATTGACTTCGAATTTCGCGTGTTAGACCAGGTATCATCTGTTTATATTTTAGGGTTTTGGACAAGCCATGATATGACGTGGAGAATGCTCTACTTGTCCTCCACGCATCACCCTCCAACCTTATCAACTCTATAAAACGAACTCCATGCATATAAATGCCGTGAATCCGTCTGAAAGTTCCATAAATAGCTGTATTCTTTCTTAGTTGGTAGGATTTCCTAGCGAATTTTTCTATCATCCATGGGTACCTTCGTTGGCCATGTCTTGCCAGGGGCAGGATTTCTGCTCATCGGTCTCTGGCATCTCTTCAACACAATCACAAACTACGCGCGGTCTCCATGGGAATTCCACACTCGGCCATGGTTCCCCGCTAAATTTGGTGCAGGGAAGTTAAATTATTTGGAGCTAGTGGCCATTATAGTGAGGTCGTGTCTTTCAATTTCGGCGGAGCTGTTTATCGGGCCAGCGAGGCACCAGCCCCTCGCAGATGACTGGAGCATCCTGCCACTTCGAGCACTCCTCTATATCGTTGTTCTTCATCATCTACGCTTTCGTGGCTCTCTACGCAGAGCTCCATTAGCTCACGGTTCCACCGAGGGCGCTGCATGTGATTGCCCCACTTACCTTTAGCCAGGAGCTGCTACTTTTCCATCTCCACTCCACTGACCACATGGGGGCGGAGGGGCACTATCACTGACTCCTCCAGCTAATCGTTGTCGTCAGTTTGTCGGCCACGTTGCTCGAGATTTCACTCCCGCGTAGCTTTCTAATGGCAACGGTGCGCTCAGCGTCGGTGTTATTCCAGGGAGCGTGGTTCGTCCACATGGGGTTCATGCTCTGGATCCCGGCCTTCATCCCCAGGGGCTGCCAGATGGAGCGCTCAGGAGGCCACGGCATCGTCAACTGCGCCAGCCAAGAAGCAACGATGCGAGCCAAGGCGCTCGCTAATTTACAATTTAACTGGTATCTGGCCGGAATTCTTATATTCACGGTCACCTTGTATGCAAGAACAGTCGGAATATATACCGAAAAAGCCGCATATCAGCCGCTAGAGCGCAACGCTGCGAACGAAAGCGACAACACGGCGCATGCGGCTGTGGAGATGGGCAGCCACGGAGTCGAGAAGCGATACTTTCGCGACGCTTCGCAGAGCTCCATCGACGTTGAGAGTTTGGAGGAAGCACCGCAGCTCGGAAGATGAAAAACACCCATCAGATATTCTTCAACTAGGGGACTTCTGGGGTTCGAATGCCACTGTGAAAATACCCCCTGGGCATTGAAAATTTGCTGTAAAAATCCTTCCCTATTAGAGTAATCATTAATGCCTGAATTTCAGGCTTATAATGTAAAACTAAATGGAATGCAAGGTAACGTCAGTGATGACATGGCCGGGTTCGATTCCTGGGAACTCGCAGTTGGAATTGCCGATTCCAGTCTTATTCAGGATACAGGATTAGTAGGTCTGAGAAATTGCGTAACGTTTTCCATTTCCAGCTGAAAACGCCGTTGTATAATACTCTTCATGAGTTGCGTGAGCCTGCAGCCCACGCTAAATACATGTATGATTTCAACCGCTGGTTGTGTATAAAAATAAAAGGCTGCTTGAGCTTTGTTTTAATAAATTTTATTTCTAAAATAAAGATGGGTTTTATAACTTTTATATATATATATATGATGGAAAAGAAATTTTTGACATTATGTGATTTCTGTTATACGAATTTTTGAATTTATATATTATTGCAATTCAGAGTCTCAAGAAAGCTTCATCTTAATTTTGATCTCATGACATGACAAAACTTCATCTTTAACGTTTTCAATCTGAATCTGATGTTGATTCTTTTTTCAATGAGAAAAAATTCGTAATTCCATGCAAAATTAATTTATTTCTTACAAGATGTGCATTTAAATATCAAAATGTACCAAAAAGAAAAGCACTTTTAACAGCTCAAAGTTGATGTTGTTGAAAATTAATTATATGTATATATGTTCAAATTATAATTAAAAAAATGAGGCATCCATCGGCCGGAGATTCTAAAATTTGGCAAATTCGCTCTGCAACTCCTAGGGTTCCCTCTGGTTTTCTGCTGCCGCAGATCGCGGCGCATTGAGCTGCTGCTGCGGCGCATAAGGTGCGCACGGCACTTTGAGAAACTGTCGCGGCGCTTTGCTTTCCCTTGCGCGGCGCTCAGGCTTGTCGCGGCACGTTGGGCTGATCAAGCGGTGCTTTGAGTCGGTTCTTCTTCTGCTGGGCCTTCAGCTTTCAAAGGTTCCCTAGAACTCCTCGCATGGGGGCCCTGCTGGTGGCCTAGACACGGTCGGTTTCCCTCGTGGGCGGCCTTCTCAGCCATGGATCTAGGCGGCGGCTCCGAAGACTTTCGCCCTTCTCCTCCTGAGCTTGATGCGTTCAGGTCTCTCGTTGCAGCAGCTGGGAAATGCCAGTCCTCTGGCCCTCAGCTTAGGTTTGTTACAAAACTGGGAAGCATTCCTACGGTGTCTCTGCCGGTGGAAGATACTTGTAGAACAGCGTTGAATCTCGCGGAAAGAGGCCTCATAGGACAGTTTACAGGGCTATGGCCTTCTCCGAAAGCTGTCGAAGATTGGGTAAAGCGCAACTGGACTCCCCTAGTCAAAGAAGGAATAAAAAGTCATTTCGTGGGCAAAGGTTTTTTTGTGTTCGTGTTTGAAAATGCAGAAGATAGAAACCTGATCTTCAGAAATGGGCCATATTTCATGGGCCCTCAAGGACTCTACTTGAATAAATGGTCCCCCGACTTTGATCCAACTCAAGATGTACCCACAGCGGTGCCAGTTTGGGTGCGTCTCCCTCATTTACCCCTTCACTACTGGAGCCAGAACTCGCTGCAGTCCATCCGAAATGCTCTTGGCAGATACATTGATCAGGCGCCGAGGAAGGATCAATATTCTTGTGCTCGAATCTGCGTTGAGGTCGACCTAGAGATAGGGCTACCTGAAGTCATCAAACTCTCGGTGGCAGACTGGACACACATCCAAGAGCTCGATTACGAGCAACTTCCTTTCAAATGCCGACACTGCCACGAATACGGGCACTTCGCAAGATATTGCAAGAAGAAAAATGAGGAAACAATAGAGAAAGAAAAAGGAGAGCAATGGAAGCAAGTAAAGAAAACGACAAATAACAGGCAGAACAACAAAAACAAAAGCAAGGAGACAGGGAACAAATCAGGTCAAGAAAACGAAGGTCTTCAAAATGCCGGGAACAAGGAAGCAATCAGCACAGTGGAGGACAAAAATCCCTTCGAAACTCTCACTTCTCCCTCAGTTCCTCCGGAGACAGAACAGGAACAGGAAGATCCTCCTTAGCCAAACAACACCGACTTACAAGATCCAGGTAACACACCAAATCCGAACCCTAGTAATACTTCTTCCCCTTCATATGCTAAAATAATCAAACAAAAGAAGAAGAAGGTAGAAAATGTGGGTTCCTCGGATGATGAGACCCTTGAAAGGCCAACAAAGCGTGTCGGAAGGAGATCAAAAAAGGAAACTAGGGAAGAAGAATCAGAAAGGCAAAAAACCCTTGGAAGTCAAGCAACTATTGAAATGACTCTAGGGAGGAATTCCAGATCAAGGGTTCCCAAGGGAGGTGGACCCACCCCAACAAGTTGTAAATGATGAAGCTAGTCGCTTGGAACTGCAGGGGTTTGGGGAATCCCATTAAGGCAGAGGCTATTAAGGATTTAACGAAAATGGAACCCATAGACATACTCATGCTCCAAGAGACAAAAATAGAAGGGGAGACCCTTCTAAACACCAGTAATACAAAATGGAAATATGACTTAGGAAAAGTAGTCAGTGCTAGAGGCTCGGCTAGAGGAATAGGTACTTTCTGGTAAAAAATTCCTTCACTCTAGATAGATCCTACGAAACTCAACATTGGATATATACAGAACTTCGCCATATAGCAAGTAATACTAAACTAGCCTTGTTTAACATGTATGTCCCAGTGCATTACGATGAGAAAAAAGAGTGCTGGAAGACACTCTCGGATTACTTAGAGCAGCTCAACCCTGTGAATATTGTCATAGGAGGAGACTTGAATATAATCCTAGACCCGAAAGAAAAGAGAGGCGGATCCTACACGAGAGATCCCTTCCTACCATCGGTGGAAAACCTCATTCAGCTTTGGGATTTAGTGGACTTTAAGCCTGTGAAAGGAGCATACACCTGGACAAATAATAGAACAGGGGAACAACATGTTTCAGCAAGGCTAGACAGATTTCTCGCCAGCAGCTCTATCTTGATGGACAACAGAATTGTTTGCTCAAATATCCTTCCTAAACTAACTTCGGACCACAAACCAATCCTTTTGTGCATAAAGGAAGAAGAAGACCTCGGCCCTCTTCCCTTTAGATTCAGTCCTCTCTGGGTCGAAAAGGAAGGATTCCTTGAAACTGTTCAAACAGCTTGGCAACCTGAGGTCTCAGGCTCCCCAAGCTTTGTATGGGAGCAAAAAATGAAAAGCACTAAGAAGGCACTAAAAGAATGGATAAAGAAAGCCAATAACAATCCCACCAGTCAGAGGAAAAAAGTTGTAAACCAGTTGGAAGATCTTCAATTTGACTTGGAAGAGAAAGACATCTCCTCCATGGATCTAGACAACGAAAAAACTGCCCAAAGGAAAACATACAGCTCCTTCAGAAACGAAGAAGAATATTGGCGATTAAAGTCCCGTAGTTTGTGGCTTAAAGCTGGGGACAGAAACACGTCATACTTTCATAGACAATACAGGGCTCGCCTTTCGCGGAATCACATTGCAGAAATCACTACATCTAGTGGTCAGGTTTGCAGGGGATTTGATCAAATTAAGGAAGCAGCTGTGAAGCACTTCCAAAACCTCCTTAGCGCTGGAAAATATGGGAACGAGGAGGACATAGCAGAGTTCCTCACAAACATTCCTCACTTAGTTAGCTCAGATGACAATGATACACTCCTAAGCCCAGTCTCAGAAGAAGAAATATCAAATATAGTCTGGTCCATGGAGCCAGACAAAGCCCCCGGGCCTAATGGCTTCTCAATCCACTTTTATAGAATATGCTGGAAGACAATCAAACCTGATCTTTTAAGAATGGTTCAAGGTTTCATGAGGAAAGCAAAGGTCGGAGGCGGCATAAACTCCACCTTCCTCGCCTTAATTCCAAAGGAAGTAAGCCCCGGTTCATTTGATAGATACAGGCCTATCTCATTGTGCAATTCATCCTATAAGATTGTGGCCAAGCTGTTGGCAAACAGAATCAAACCTCTCCTGCAAAAATTAATTTCTCCTGCACAAGGGGGTTTTGTGAAAGGGCGACACATTCTGGATAATGTCATTCAGGTCCAAGAAGCTCTGCACTCAAGTCATTCACGAAAAGAACAAGGTATGCTCATTAAACTGGATATGTGTAATGCCTTTGATAGAGTTAATCGCTCTTTCTTGTACAGGGTTCTATCATCTTTTGGTTTCAGCCAGGACTTCATTAATCTAATCAAAGCTTGCCTGGAGAAGATATGGATTGTGCCAATGATAAATGGAAGGCCTGCAAACTTCTTCTTAGCCACCAGGGGTTTGAGGCAGGGTTGTCCTCTCTCACCCTTTCTCTACATCCTGATGGCAGATTCTTTAAGTAGAAAGTTGACTTTGGAAAAACAAATTGGCAGTATACCAGGGATCAGAATTGTGAAAGGTATTGAACCAGTGAATCATGCACTTTTTGCCGATGATTCTATTTTGCTTGGAGGGGCCTCTTCAAGAATTGCAAATACCTTTAGAACCATTCTCCAGAAATTCTGTAGCATTTCAGGAGCTTTGGTTAGTGAGAGGAAAAGTGCTGTGTACGGTTGGAATACAGACCAACACACAATTGAGAAAATTGTAGAAGATCTGGGTTATACAGGGCACGCAGATTGGGAAAAAATCAAATACCTGGGGCTTCCCATAACGAAGGGCTCCAACATAAACCATCTGTGGGAGGAAGTAATTTCAAAATTCAAAAAGAAGATAGTAGCGTGGGGAGGCTTTTGGCTATCTACAGGCGACAAACTTACGCTTATCAAATCTGTTCTCTCGGCTTTGCCCACTTTTCAAGCTTCTCTCATGATGGCCCCAAAATACATCTCAGATCAAATCTCCAGACTCATGCGCAATTTCCTGTGGAACGGAGGGCGCGGGAACTCCAACAGATATCATTTAATCGGTTGGGAAACAGTGAAACGACCGATGGTGGAAGGAGGTCTTCAAATACGTGACCCTGTTCACGCTAACTTAGCACTAGGCTGCAAGCTGTTATGGCAGCTCTGCGCTGAGCCAAACCACCCAGTCAGCCAGATCTTTAAGCGGAAATATCTTAAAAACCAGAATATCAAGACCTTCAAGCCGGAGAAAACCCCAAAAGGCACGCAGGCCTGGAAATTGTGCAGCAGAGGCATCGAGTTTTTCAGAACTCACCTGTATCGCATCCCCGGAAACAGTAAAAACACAAGGCTATGGAATGATTGTGTCATGGGACACCGCCCTCTTGTTGAAAACAACGAGATTTCTGAGATTAGAGGCTGGCTCCGAGCAAAAGGAATTCGAAAAATCGAGGATATCTCAGAATGGGATAGCAAAGGAAATTGGCAGAGATGGAATTTCCCCAGAATTCACGAGCAATTTAACGCGCAGTTGGCTGCCCTTAAGGACGCAATTTCTGACTTTGCTCCAGTACATACTGAGGACGATGACGCTTGGGGCTGGGGTAAGAATGGAGTGTACACAGCAAGCCAAGGATACTATCAAATGCAAAGAAAAAAGGACTCGCCATACCCGAAAACAATGTGGAAGCAGATTTGGGACAGTTTCAGCATCCCCAAAATAAATTTCTTCTTCTGGACTCTGTTTCACAACAAAATTCTGACTGGAGAAAATTTGTGCAAAAGGAATATAGCAGGACCACACAGATGCGATCTCTGTAAAAGGGAGCTGGAAACTGCAAATCATCTGTTCATAGAGTGTGATTTTGCGAAGGAGGTATGGTCCACCTTCTTCACTGGGCTGAACGTGAGTCCCCCAATCCAAAGCTCGATAGCCACAATGTTCTCCTCCTGGTCTGTCAGCTATTCCCACCACACTGTCAGCAAATCAATTTGGCATAAAGTGTGGATAGCTGCTCCTAAATATGTCTGCTGGAAAATCTGGTTAGCCCGAAATGAGATTATTTTCAATAACACTGAGCTGCCCGCAGCAAAAGTGGCAGATCAGGCAAAGAACCGCCTCTTAGAAACTTTGAATCACTCTACAGTTAAGGATGACAACTCCCTTCGAAGCGAAGAAAGGGCGTGGTTGGAGAATTATTTAGGAAAGGCCAAACACTTAGCATATACTTGTCCTATCCACAAGGAAAGATGGCAGATTCGTGAAACAGAGGACAACTTCCATCAGTGGTGGAAGTCCCAGGACAAGTGCACTATTTTCTTTGATGGAGCCTCAAAAGGCAACCCAGGGAGGTCAGGAGCAGGCGGGGTGATCTTCTTTCAGAATGGGAAAAAAGACGAGTTCAGCTGGGGTCTTGGACTGAAAACCAACAACCAAGTTGAAATTCTCGGTCTCCTAAAAGCCTGCCAAATGGCTAGAAAAGAAAATCCAAAAGAAATTCTAATCTTAGGTGATTCTGAATTGCTGATAAAAACATTGGTAAAAAAGAAAAGGCTCAAGGATCCGGCACTGAATAAATAGCTAGCAAGAGTAAACAGAACTCTGAAAGACTTCTCCTCGGTTCAAATCTGCCACATTCTCAGAGGATTAAACAAGAACGCGGATAGATTGGCAAATATTGGATGTTCTCTACAAGAAGGAATGATCAGCATAAATGCTGAAACTCCGAACAAGGCAACCATTCCTTAAGTGGAATGAGTACCTATGCCTTTTTTGGATTCTGTAATGGTTGATTAGGCTTTGCCCGACCTTCTCCTTATCAATAAAACTTAACCGTTCCAGTTAAAAAAAAAATATATATATATAATTAAAAAAATGTAATATTACTTATTTGTACAAATATATATATATATATATATATATATATATATATATATATATATATATATATATATATTACAAATAAATAATATTACATTTTCTTAATTATAATTTGAACATATATATTAATTAATATTAAATTATATAATTAATTTTTAATTTAATTTAGTGTATAATAATTTCAAGATTTAACTCATGTTTATTTGATTTTTAAATCACTAATAGGCATTATATTATATGGTGTAGATTCCAAAATAAGTACATATTACAATTGGTTTACAACTGGTTTTAAGAGAGTTTTTAGATATGTTTGAAAAGCTTATTCATCATTGTGCTATATAAAATATTAACATGTGTAGACATAGTTTTCTAATTGAAGGTTTTCTGAGTTGTCTAAAAAAAAGTAATATTATTGACTTTTCTTATTTGTATATGAGAAAGGGTGATTTTCTATTTGATTTTGAGAGTTTTTATGTGGTTTCTGGTTGATACATTATTAATAAATCATAGTTTTTATAAAATGAGTCTACTTATGAGTAAGATTCAGAAAATGAAGTTATTTTATAGTTAAATATTGAAATCTCAAATATTTAGTTTATCACAACCCTGATTGTATTGGATAGATTCATACTTGAATTTGAAGGTGATTAGGTTTGAGTTTTTTTGGAGATTGTGGTTGGGTGAATAACTCCATCCTTCTTATAAGTATATTTTATATTATTGTTGTTTAAAATGTTATAGTTTTCCCAAATTTTTATTTAATAAAAGTTTAAATTTGTTTGATTGTTTAGAAAGTTTTTTTTTCAATTCAATTGATTAAGTTGAAAGAGACATTAATTATGCTCTAAAATGTTTTTATTTGAAAACTCCTCCTTTAGTTAAGACACACTGTATATCTATTCAACTTAAGATTGAATGTTAGACCTTGAGGATTTGTATGACTTAAGATTAATAGTTAGAAAAATAATTAACAATTAGAGAAAAACAATATATATCCTTTTTACTATTAAATGAATACTTACATACTGCTGCTAAATGTAAATGTTACAGTAAATTCTTTCAGTTGTTGGAATCAGTAAAGACTAGATATTCAAACTGAATTAAAATCTTTGAAAAATTCATTGCAATACATAAAATTTAAAATCTTTATCAAAATTTTCACTCAGAAATAAGTTTTTATTCCCGGCTATCATTCCCTGGTTTTACTGCTGAAATTCTGTTTTTCGTAATATTTGACTATTAGGGCAGGTCTCTTTGAATTTCAAGTGCCATAATAACTCTGGAATGAATAATCCTTATGTTACAATCATCAAGGAATTGCTGACGTTACAATCAAATAATACTCTACGTTTAGGGTTTCTTGCGCATGCACGTAAACATTGGGATTTGTTTTTTTTCAAATTTAATAAATATTTATTTATAAGCTGTACTAAAATCATTTCTAGCTATGAGAATCTGGCCGTATGGGAGTTTCCACATTGAGGGAAAGAAAACTCTAAGTATTCTTTAAGGATACCTTTTCATTATTTCTAAAATTTAAATTATTTTAGAATTTTATTTCCAGTTATCTCAGTTATCTTTCCATTATGTCTAAAATTTAAATTATTTTAGAATTTTATTTCTAGTTTTTTAACCAAATGTAGGGTTATTAATAATTTATTTATTTATTTATTTTTTTTTAGTTTACACATAAAGATTTTTATTAAAAATTTGTATAATTGTTAATTTATTTTTAAATATTTTTATTATGTTTTATTTTATAAAGTAGTTAAACATAGTTATGATATTTTTATTTTTACTTTTAAATTTTTATTTATATGTTCTTTTATTAATTAGATTAATTTTGTATTATAAATCTGAAAGTTATTACATATTTATTTATATGGTTTGTTATTTGGAGGATTAGATTAAAAAGTATATAAATAAGTTTGAGGTTATAAAAAGGAGTTGAAGTGTCTCATAATACTTATCTAGTAATCAAGTGTTAAACTCTCTAGATTTGGTAAATAAAATATAGTAGAAATTATTCATAACATAATTTAGTCTACACTTGCTTCTTAGAAACAAAAACATTAAAACATACACTTGCTTCTTAGAAACAAAAACATTAAAACAAACAACATAATTAATTGTTGGGAGAATACAAAAACATTAAAACACACAACATAATTATTGTTGGGAGAATCCACTAGATGAGGGTCGGGCTTGCTTGTCTTTTTTGATGATGTTGAATTGGAAGTTTGATAATTTCTTGGCTAACACTAAAACTTTACTATCCAATTTTTTAATTTGTTGTTACAATGAGTAAATTCAGAGAAGAATCACCTTTTGGGATTCATTTATCTCAACCAAAGCCTTACCAATTACCCATTATAGAGAAGAATCGCCTCTTGGGCTTCATTTATCTCAACAAAGCCTTACCCATAATAGTTGAAGCCAATAGGGCTTCATTTATCTCAACCAAAGCCTTACCCATTGCCCATTATAGTTTTTATTTTCCAATACAGATTTATTATTGTTTGCATATATTGAGTTTCTCGCTTATTGCCTAACATCCACCTCCACCTTTATATCAAACATGAACCTATGATTGATCCACTCTATCTTCTTGTTCTATTGCATTTTATTGCATCCATTTCCTCTAGATTCAAGGGAGAAGTTTGCTCCTAATAATTTCAAGCAAAGGCCAAGTTGGATTTGGTATGTGCATGAGGAAGAAGGTATCCACTAACAAAACCCTAGATGGAGTGAGTGAGACCATGGAAAAGCAAGATGAAGGACATGATAGCAAATGAGGGAGGAGGAGAAAGGTTAGGTTTCAGAGCATGAGACCAGCTGACTAGATAAGATGCTTAAGGGATACAAAGGGGAAAAAAACATTCAATAGAAAGAGAGCCAAAGATTGACAAACAATTGGAGATCCAAGGGTATTCAAGGGTTGTTAAGGGGATAAAGTGGAATGACCAAAAGAGAGCGAAAGAATGGACAACTACTTATGATGCTTAAATGAGAATATGGGAAGGCGCCAAGAGGAAGAAAAAATATACTTAATGTAAGTAAAAATATACTTAATGTAGAATAGGCGATGGTGATGGAATGAGTCATAAGAAGACACGATAGGGAGAAAAAGTGGTAGGAGGGGGCGAAACTAAGAGACAGATATTCTTGAAAATATAATTGATATGATTTACATAAGAAGAAATCCAACTCAAATATGAAAAAAATACCTAGTGAAATCTATGTTCAGGAGAGCTAATAACGGTTGCAACATTCAACAACATCTAGTGCCAACTTTTAATGACATTTTGTTTACTAATTTTTATCTTTAGTAATCTCATATATCTCACCATTGAAATTATGCTTTACTGCATTTCCTTTGCAACATCTTGTGCAATTGCTAGTTATTTCTCTTCAAAATAAATTACAACTAATGAGTCCTAAGATGACTTGCACTAGTGGGCCACACTAGCCCTTAAGCATGACTGAATTTTTGCCCAATTAAACTGTCACCATGAAAAAATACAAAACTTATTGTATTTAAAGAATTAACAAAAAAATACAAAAAGGACGGTTTTAAAAATGAAAACTATTCGGAAACACAGTTTTTGGGAAATACGTGGAGGAAGGATGACTCTGTTTTGGGAGGATTCGTGGCAACAGAGGGAGAAACTATTTAGCTGATTAGACTTAGGGGAAATCTTCCTATTCACAAACTTACTGACTACGAGAATGGTTGATAACTATTGGTGCCAACAAGATGAAAGACAATGGAGAAAATGGAAGGAACAAAGACACTCGCAGCAAGCCCCTAAGACAATCCAATGGAATAACTTTGAAAAGGAAATGAAAACCAGGAAATTGGTCGCAACAACAGGGGAAGATATACTGAGATGGGGTTATCAAAGTAAAGGAATGTTTACCATACAGGAAGGATATTATATCAGAGCAAACAATCTTCACAATATGGCAGTACCAATATGGCAAAAAATTTGGTCATCCAAACATTGGGAAAAAATTGAACACTTCCTTTGGCTTCTAAGCCATTACAAGATCCTTACCTCGGATCAATTGCAGCGGAGAGGAATGTAGGGCCCCTCACTTTTTCAAATGTGTAACAGGCAAGAGGAAACTATAGAACATCTACTCAACACCTGTGCAATGGCAGAAAATCTATGGCGGAATAATGAAAAGTTATTCTAGCAAACAGATAGAGATAACACAAGCATCAATCAGACTATCATTAAATGGAGAAAAGGGGGATACAAATGCGAAGTCTTGAACAGACCCTAGAGGCTATCAATGGGATTCATATTATGGGGCATATGGAAAGAAAGAAACCATAGAATATTTCGGGGGGGAGTCAGAAACATAACTCATATATGGCTTGGGACCATAGATAATATCTGGGAGACCATATTGGTAGAAAAATGGACAGAGGATTACTGGAAGACAACTGGAACAAAAGGCCATATCCTAGCCAAGTTGAATTTCAAACCGAAAATGTTGGCAAACACATTATGGAAATTTAAACCCCCGAGACAAAACACAGGTGATATTTTCTAGTTGCCACAACCAAGATTTATAAAACTCAATTACGATGGGGCATCCAAAGGAAATCCAGGCCAGGAAGGTGCAGGAGGAATATTTTAAAACTCTCATGGAATAGTTTGCAGGTCTATGCATTGGACATTGGGTTTGCTACGAATAATGAAGCTAAGCTAACAAGGGCTCATAATAGCAGTTCGCGAGAACTACCAGTGTATAATTGTTGAAGGGGATTCGGCAATGGTTACAGGGGTGTTAAGAAAGATGCAGCAAGGGACTCCCTGGGAAAAAATAAGAAAAAGTTGGAGGACAAATGTTACACAGTAATTTGTCACCGTCCCTGCAATCCCCGTCCCGCACATTGGAGGGCTCATTTTGTGACCTGTGAGCAGTGACAAAACTTGAAATCACTTTCATGACATCCCTCTGAACAAGAGCTTTCATTGCCCTGAAGACATCTCCTTGTGAAAAACCCTAAAAATGGCCCTTTTAGCATTGGCGCGAGCATGCAGTTCAGTACCCGCGCCAATGGGGAAAATCCTTCAAAGAGGTCGCGCCAATTGGCGCTCTGTCCCAGAGTCGCACTCGCGCCAGCCAATTTGAGAGATGTTTTTTAAAAATAAATGGCGGAAGTTTCGTCCTAACTGATCCATGAACTGATATCTATCTTGAGTTGGGAGGTTTGGCTACAGATTTCCATAGAGAGGAAGTGGTTTGCCACCTCTCATGGAAGCTTCCTTGATGATAGGGCCAATCCCACAATTATAGGGATCCCAACTCCCCTTCCTCCATCTATAAAAGCTTGCCTATCTCCATGGCAAGCTAGTCTTCAAGTTCCCAAATTCCCAAGAGCCTTATGCTGCAAAAGCCTCCATAATTCCCTTAAGGCCAATTCAAGCAAGGAGACTATTGTCAAGAGCTAAAGAGAGAGGTTTGTCCCATCCTTGACAGGCTTTTCGAGACGTGTTCTGCTGGCGACCCCTTCCAAAGGAAAATTCAGCGTCAGAACTTGGTTGTAATTTTCCTTTGATTGATTATTAATGAACGACTATTGGTTATGGTTTGTTGTGTAGATTAATCCGTCTTGCGGACAAGACTGATCTCTCTAGTACTAAAAGTAACTAGCAACAAATAGCCAATTATACTAATCTCTCTCTAAGCATACAAGATTCATAAAAATGCTATATAGGTGTAAGGCCTACCTTATGTCCAGCGCTTGCTTGATCTCGTTGAAGTCCTTCTCGTGCACTTGAAAGAACGTTCCTCGTGAATCTGCAGTCACAAACAAGAAAAAAGATTATATAGCACCTGTATAGATATTATTATAAATCTTACTCATCATAATGATCAAGGAATTTATGAAATAAACCATGAATAGACAGTTTAATGAGAGAAATGAGTATATTTGTATTAACTTCAAATAAAAGAAAACCTTTACAACTTGTGCCTTGATGTCGTGCAGGTCCTCTTGGGGTCCGAAGCAGGAATCTCTTCTACTTTGACAAGCATTGCACTCTTTGAACCAAGACGGATAGAGGTGAGTGATTTAACCTCACAGAAAGTCTTAGTTAACTAAGTCTGAATCTAAACAGCATTTAACTTCAAATATCTTAAAGCTTGAACTCCCTTTGAGGCTACCCAAGGCCTCTTTTTATAGTGGAAAAGAGGAGGTTTTCTGTTCCAAATATGAAGGGATAGAATCCTCCTTCAAAGGGATTAGCTCCTTACATCAAGGGGTTAGCTCCATCAAATGAGGGATGCATGAACCTTCTCAAAGCGTATCCATTACCGAAAATTCCCATCTAGAATCTTCTAGAATTCATCTGAAATCAACTTTTTATCTTTACTTTCTCACCTTTTTGAGTTTTACAGAGGTCCGCACCCATAACACAAAGAACATGCGGTATGGTTCCGCAGGCAAGATGAACTTTAGGTGCGGGACCGCAGGAAATGAATAGAGAAAGTGTGATACCAATGTTTAGGGGATTTTTAGGAACTTTCCTCTGATTTTGAAAGCTTGACATGAGGAACTGATATGTTGGACTTGCAAAAGGAGGAAGTATGAGTAATAATGAGCTCATACTCATAGAAAAATGTCAGGATAACAGTTTTTAGTGTAACAAATTGCCCCCTAAAGTGCAAAGTCTGGAATATATGAAGCTGAAGTCTGTCATATATGAAGAGTGCAGTACTTTATCATTTCAAAGATCATCCTGTGGACACCCCAGTCGGAGCCTGTAAAAACATTCAATGCAAAATATATACATATATATGTCATCACTGAGGTAGGCATTCCCATACTCAGATTGAAACTAACTAGAAACTAACTCAAATCGTTCCGATACAGGAATGATTTTAATATTACATCAATAGCGTAGACACAGGATGGACGCAGCCATCTGTAATGAATAGTCTACTGTATAATAATAAAATTCCTCGCAGCCTGGATGGTGGAAACTAGATCCAGGGTCTTGATTTCCACATCTCGAACTAGTACGATTATATCCATGTGAATAAATGTGTTTGAAGTCGAACATGGTAGAAACCACTTGATTACCAGTCAATGATATGAATTGTTAACAAGTGTGAGAGAAACCACCAATAATGTCAATGGCTCTCAAAGTACTCAGTACAATCCATGAAATGTGAATGAATGAGCTGAAGTCGAACATGTCACGGAATCATTCGATCGAAGGTCAATGATGCAACCTGTCGTCGAAGGCGAGAAACCTGCCATTGAGGCATGCAGATTTAAAGGTACTGACGATTTCTGGATCAACTTCCTAGATAATGTGCTGATGTCGATAGAAAGTGATCTGTTGTAGGCAAGCCCACAACACGAAATCATAGATCAAGTTTTGAAAATATATTGGCAAGGACTGACTCAGGGATGGTAAAAAATGGATGACAGATATTTTGCAGATGAATGGTTTATTTGAACTGTTCTCTTGAACACATAACGACACTGCAGATGGCTTGGTAACATTTGACCCAAAGCTAATACCCAGAAACCGGCTGAAGACTTTCAATATGGTTTGATTAACTGTTAGGCAAAGGATTTCCCAACCCAGGTGAATGAAAGTGTCATGTTCAAGAGTGGTTGACTGAATTTTCGAAAAATTTAAAATATAACAAACACGCCCATTTCTCTCTTTTTCCCCCACCATTTCTGGCAAGTACCTCTTTATTTTTGACAAGCTTGAGGAGGATAACATTTGCTTGATTATAAGCTCATCCTTCGGATGAGTCCAACTTAGTTTAAAATTCGAACCCTAAGAAGGAGTGGTTCGTTCCCGTTGAAAATTAAACAGGTCCTTTACTGTTAAGTTTTAACGAGTCCAGTATAGGAGAAACTCGGTGTTTTTCAGTTTTAGGGAGTCAGAAGAAAAACTTAAGAAAACTCCGTGGGTGTAATTTTTCGTAAATTTAGTCTCTCGAGCCCGAAAAAGGATAAAATAATGCGGGAGAGAACTCTATTGACCGTAATTAGTCAACGTATACCTTTTTCGTAAATAGTCCATTTCAGTTCGTAAAAGGGGTAAACTTATACTGAAGGGACGACTGTTCATTTACTTTAACGAGTTCGAATAGTCAAGTACTCGGCAATATTTTCATATTTAGAGAGTCTGAAAAGGGCTTAAAAGAGAACTCCATGGTTTCGCTTTTTCTGTAAGTTTGAACGAGTTCGAAAAAGGGATAAAAATGTACTCATATGGCCGACTTTCAATTTAATTTACGAGCAGGAAAAGACGGAAAGAACTCGGCATTTTTATATGTTTTACGAGAATGAAAAATAGAAAAATGATCTCGGGATTTTCATGAGTTTAACGAGTCTTGAAAACAACCAAAATTGACTCCAATGTTTCGCTTTTTCGTAAAATTTTTGAAAGAGTCCGAAAAAGTGATAAAAGTATGCTCTTAGTTGAAAAATGATCAATTCTCCTGAAAAATCCAGTTTCTGCACAAAAACTTGAAACATTACACATACCTGTTTAAGATAAGTAAAAATGCTTTCAAAAATACCCTTTTTAAAGTGAAAAATAAACAAATTAAAAATTCATCCATTCGAAAAAACTTATAAAAAGGACTTTTTCAATTTCATTTTTACCATTCAGTTCCAGAGTGAAAAGTAAAAAGCTTTTGGGTAAGAAAGTTCCTGTGAAGATTCTGGAAAATCCGTCCGTTGGAATCGAGAACCGTCAGTCCCAGGTAATCCACAACCTCTTAATCTTGTCTTTCATCCGTTTCAAATTTTTTTTTAGGCTTTAGTTTGCATTTTTGGGGCAAAAAATGGTTTAAAAGTTCGCCTGCAGGGTCCGCAGGTGGGACACACGTTACCTGCGGACCCCGACTTTTTTCTATAAGGAAAAAGTCGTGGGTTCTGCACCCGGCACACATTACGCGTGCGGATCTATGCACTATGTACAAAGCGTAGGTGTGGTATCCACGCGGTTGATTTTAAAACATTCATTTCTCATTTGTTTGCCAAAAATTTCAAATAAGACTATTCTAACTTTCCTTTTTATGTATTGTAGGATTGAAAAGATGCTGATCTGGCGAGAACGTGAGCACGAGGAAGTGGATGAAGCCGTAATACTCCATTTTCCCACACAACAGGCATTAAAAGCATGTGGCTTGTACAAATTTTGGGCCATCTTAGGCATGAGGGCACAAGTAGAACTCTTGACATGGTTAGTGAACAAATGGAATGTGCAGGACCAGTGCTTCTTTATTGGTGGCCACCGGCTCGAAATTGAGCTGGAGGATATATATTTCTTGACTGGTTTGTCCAAGAGGGGCGAACAAGTTCCTTTGTTTGGGACTAGGCCAGGTGGCCAGTCTGTTGCTAGTCTCCAACTAGAATTCTGCAATGACCAGGAAAATCCTCGGGACAAACGGATTGACACATCATCCGTCCTGAATTGAAAGTTATTGCTTTTACTGTTACCAAACTGTGTGGGAGTGCTGCGCTTCATGTAGCTACTGGTTCCCAAATGCGTATTGCCGTGGACTGTTTTCGCGGCACCATCTTTAACTAGTGTGAAGCTGTGTTGGCTAATGTAAAAGGCCAACTAACCAGAGCAAAAAATGGGAAACTGAATAACTTTGGATACGGATCCATTGTTGTTTCTTTTGCTCTAGAGAGGATCCCCATGTTAGCTCCACAGAGTATTGTTGTTGATTCCGGTCGACTTCGAGAACCGAGGATGGTTCTTTGGTCCGCATTGATGGCTCGTCATGCTATCGAGGGTACTGAGATTGTCCGATTTCCTCCTTCATATTTTCGTTGGCTAGATTGCCAACTTTTTGTGATAGAGGATTTTCCATACGCCGAGATAGATTTCCGTGGCGACCGAGAGATGGTTCTCCCAGTAGGGGAACAGTGGGATGAGTCAGGTATAATCATTTTTCAACGTTTGTTAAATTCTATTTTTTTTTTAATTTTTTATCGTCTTTGAAAACTAATAACCAAATTTTTTTTGAATACAGATGTGGGTCCACAAAGACCAGCCCATCTCCAACCTTACGAGAGAAGACAACCAGTTGCGGTCGCACCAGCCCCAGCAGGCCAATCAGCGGAGATTTTGACTGATTTAGAGCATCATCTAGAGCGTTTGACTCTAGATATTCCAGAGACGAGCATAGATGACATTCCTCTCAGGTTGCAGAGATATGTGATTGGAGTTCCAGGACCTTTTAGGAGGTTCCTATGCAGGGTAGCCCGAGCAGTGGTTTCTTATCGTGATCAACATCAGTGATGGGATGATCGTGTAGACTCATATTTTGACTTTTGAGTTATCATTTTTTGCCGATCATAAGGTGTTTCCAACCTATGATCGAAGACGATGTATATTTTTTGAAAACACTCCTATACTATGATATATCACTATTTGCCGGCTATCTGTGTACATATATGAATGCGTTTGATTTACTGTTTTGATTATTGAAAATGTCTATTTATCATACTAGAAGCAATTGAATCTGCTAATGTATTCAAATGTCTTGGAATATGCTGATATTCAATGTAATCAAATTCACGTTCCAAGAGACGAACTCTCAAAAATAACCGTAATAACACCGGATTTCTAATGGTATAAACCCTGTTAAGCTGTAATACAACAAGTTCAGAATCCAACCTTACAATCAAACTCCGAATTCCAAATGATATGGACTCAGATAATAACTCAATCACCGCACTATACTCGGCAATGTTATTTGTTGTTTGACCAAGGCTTACCCCATGCATGGATACTAACTCGTCAGAGGGTGAATAGATAACCCAAGCTGCGGACGAAATGTTCCATGTACTACGACAAGCACCATCAGCAAAACCAATGTAGGTTTGAAGAGACGTCGACATCTGCAATATTAAGAGTAAAACTCAGATAAGCAGGAATAATGATAAAAACACACTGTCTAAACTAGGCACACTTTTCTAATCTAAAACACACCAGCAGTAAAGAAATCTAAACTAACAAAATCTCCACACCACATTTAAGCATAATATCGCTTTAGATAGAGCCCATTTCTGGGTTTATCCAAAGGGACACCGTCGAAATCTATCAACTCATAGGCCCCTTTTGCTAACTTTCGTTTAACAATGTAAGGACCATGCCACATATGCATGAATTTCCCAGCTCCTAGCTTGTCGTTAGCTTGATCATAAAGTAAAACTAGGTCTCCTTCTGAAAAATTTCAAGGGGTCACATTTCTATCATACTAAGCTTTGATCCTTTTAACATGAGCCTCGTTTGCTATTGCAACATTTCGTCGATTCTCATCTAATTGGGCTAAGTACAAGAAACGTTTTAATTCCTCTTCAGAAGTAGCTGGAAGTAATTCTACAGCTAATTTTAGTGACGGTATTTTGCATTCAATCGACAGCACAGCTTCTAAACCGTAAACCAGTTGAAAAGGAGTGAAACCTGTTGATGTTTTGACTGAGGTTCGATATGCCCAAAGTGTTGAAAATAACATGGAATGCCAATTCATCTTGTGAATACCAATGATTCGTTTAATCATGGTGACTAAAACTTTGTTAATGGCTTCAACCAGACCATTGGCTTGTGGATAGTACGGAGTGGAACTATCGTGGCGTAGGCCAAGTTGTTCTGTCAGTTCAGTCATCATGACATTCTGAAAATGACTTCCATGATCTGTAATAATAGCTTGAGGAACACCGAACCTAGCAATTATGTGATTAAATACGAAAGTTGCAGCAGTCTTGCCGTCAGCCGAAAATGTAGGCATCGCCTCGGCCCATTTTGTAAAATAATCTACTGCTAAGATAATATAGGCATGCCCCCTGGCCGAGTGAGGATTAAATGTAATAAAATCGATACCCCATTTTTCGAAAGGACTAACAGCAATTATAGGGTGAAGAGGAGCGGGTGGCGCGCATTTTTCAATCAAAAATTTGACAGTTGTGGCATTTCCGAACCGCATAAATACAATATTTAAACAACGTTGGCCAGAAATATCCTGCACGCAATATATTTTGGGCTGTGGCATACCCAGACATATGACCGCCACATGCTCCAGAATGGCAGTCATTTAACACCTTTTCAGCTTCTTCATGAGTTAGACAACGTCGGAAAACAGAATCTGCTCCACGTTGATAAAGTGTATCACCAATGATATTATACTGTTGGGATTGGAAGCGTATTTTCCATCGCTGAGTTCGTGAAATGTCAGGCCGAAAAGATTGGGTTTGGAGATAAACAATAATATCTCCATACCAAGGATCAAGTGTACTGATGAGAAACAAAGATTCGTCTGCAATGGACTCTTCTGCCACTGTTTCAGTATCAGTAGAGGGGAAATCGCACATCAGTTCCGCAGATACCAAAGATTTCTTTGTCTTGGATTTTTCAAATTCCAAGTCAAATTCCTGCAGGATAACTATCCATTTGGAATATTTTCCCCCTAGCAATTTTTTGGTCAAAATATACATCATAGGGTTGCAATTAGAAATTACCGTGGTTTTACGTAACAAGATGTAATGTCTAAAACGTTGGACAGCTTGAACAGCTGCCAAGGCCAATTTCTCCACATGTGTGTATTTTATTTCAGTCGGATGCAGATTCCGACTAAGATAATAAATCACATGTTCATTGTGAGATTCATCTTCCTGAACTAGTACCATCCCAATGGTAGAATGTGAAGCAGCGAGGTACAAAACGTAATCTTGGTTGTAGTTGGGAGGATGCAGTAACGATGCATGGGTCAACGCGTATTTAAGTGCATCAAAAGATCGATCAGCGATCTTGTCCCAAAAGAATGGAATGTTCTGTTTCAACAACCGGGTAAAACCCTTTGTAAGCTCGGCATAGTTAGGAATAAACCTACGTAAAAAGTTTGCTTTCCCCTGCAAACTTTGGAGTTGGCGTAAAGTTGAAGGAGGAGACAATTTAACAATGGCTTCGACCTTCAATGGATCGACGCGAATGCCTTCTTTCGAGACAACAAATCCCAGTAATCGACCCGATTCTACGCAGAAAACACATTTATGCGGATTCAGCCTTATCCGATAATGCCTACATCTCATAAAAATTGCTCGTAAATGAGTGAGATGGTCGGCCCTACGTAATGAATGAGCAGGTAAATCATCGAGATACGGCCGGACAATGTGCTTAATGTCATGAAATGCATAAGACATAGCCCGTTGAAAAGTTGCTCCAGCGTTTTTTAATCCAAAAGGTAGTTTACAATAAGCAAACGTTCCCCATGGACAAATAAAAGTTGTTTTCGGTTGATCAGCAGGGAGTATGTTTATTTGATTATAGCCGGAAAAGCCATCCATGAAGGAAAACAATTCACTGCCAGCACAATCATCGATTATCTGATCGATATAGGGAGTTGGATAATTATATTTTGGACACGCTCGATTAATATCCCTATAATCGATACATACTCTTATTGTTCCTTGTTTTTTAGTCACAGGAACAATATTTGATACCCAATCCGTTAAGGGAATTGGATAAATGAATCCTGCGCGAAGTAATTTTTCAACTTCTGCTTTTATGGCAGCAGCTTTTCTAGGATGAATTTGACATAATCGTTGACGAACAGGTTTAGCATCCGGGTAAGTCTTAATCTCATGAACAACGATCGATGGATCAATTCCTTGCATTTCTTCATAAGACCAGGCAAACACGTCACGAAATTCTTGAAATAGGGCTTTATAAGCTTTAATTTCATCTTCAGTACAACAAGCACCTATATGAATGTTTTCAATTATTCCTGGTTTTACTAAAATGTCAATGGGAACTGTTCAAGATATATTTTCCAAATTTAACTCAGAATCAAGATTTTGCAAAGGATTCTGCGGTTCTTTAACATATTCAGCAGTAAAAATTGAAGTGAAATCATTTTCAAAATGATCTAGCTCAGGTAAAAATGAAGATCGATGATGTAGATCTTCCCATGGTAAATCATCAACAGACAAAAACTCACGAATTTGCTCATCTGTATGAACAAGTTCAGGAACTGTCGTTGTAACTGAACTAGATATAGAAAGAGATTTCTCATGGATCCCATTCATTGGATCAGTTTCGGTTGAAGAGGGGTTGGAAAGTGACTGCACAGCCTGATACGCAATTTCAAATGGACTCAAAGGCATCATGCCATCAAATGAATCAATCTCGGATTCGGAAGGTACGATCCAAGGATCATCAAACATAACAGTGTTTGACGAAATCATGTGAATATTTGCAGTAGAAGGCGATACGTTAGGAGGAGGGAAGGAAAAAGTTCCTAGTAAACTAGAATCTTTAATCAAACCCACTCCAACATCCTTATAAGGGATAGCTGTTTTACCAACATGCTGGATTGTTTCTGTAGAGGCTGGGTCAGACGAGAAATAAGTTAACTGATCTATTGTCATGATCTTTCCTTGATATGGAAATTTTATGAGTCGAAAGACCGAAGAAACAACAACAGTCATAGCATAGGACCAACTACGACCCAGAAGAAGGTTGTAATCTATAGGGGCATCAACCACTTCCACATCTAGATTAACGATTTTACCTTCGACCCCTATGGGTAAATCCTGCAAAATACCAAAAGGTTGAAAACCTCGACCATCAAAAGCCTTTAGAATTGTTGGAGATTGGTTAAGTGTAGGAGAACCAAGCGATTTCCAACACTGAATCAACATAATACATGTTGAAGCTCCTTCATCAATCACAGTCCGAAAGATTGGTCTGTTTTTGACTAACACTGGAATCTGGAAAGCCATTTGATGAGGTAGGCGAGGTGTACTATTTTCTAAATCGAAGATTATAAGGTTAGAATCCTGAACATCGACAGCTCCTATGGCAGACAATAATAATTTACGCTGTGCTGGGCATGATTGCAGCACTTCCAAAGCCGACATTGCTGAAGGAGAAACAGCTAAGTCTTCAACAATGTTGTAATTCTGAGCAGCTCTCGCATGTGGATTGAAAGCTGATTTATGAAGAACACCTTTAGCAGGCGGTTTGATTATTAAGTCTAGATTTTGTTTCTCGATCTGTAGCGGACCAGAAACAGGAGGAGGTGTAGTTGATGCGTTTGCATTAGAATATTCTTCTTCTTTACCATCAACAGGATTCTTACTACCGTAATCTTGCGATCGCGTCGCAATCCTTACATGAGACATCATCATAATAGGTTCTTCAAAAGTAGTCGAGGTAGAACCAACCATCTTACTATCTTGAATTGGAAAAGGATCCTTCAAGATAGCAGGTTGTTGCGATCCTTTAACGAATTTCGTAACTTCGGCTCGATATGGACATTCTTTCGTGAAATGATCTTGTTCACAAATGAAACAAGGATAGCGAGGTTTACGTTTTTCGTCATTAGATTCATCTTTATCAGTTTTCTCTTTCAAATTCTTTTTGTTTTTATTCTTCCCTTTCTTTTTACCACCGGATTTCGATTTGGTCTTAGATGTCTCTACGACGTGAATATCGGCAGAAACTTCGGGGGAAGATTCTCCTTTCGGGGAATCTGGTAAAGTTATAATAGGGGAAGAATTCTTTGAAGATTTCTTCTTGCTTTTAGAATTAACTGTACCAATCATATCGTCAGCGGCATGAGACCCTGAAGGAGCTGCAGCTATTTGACCTTGCTTTGGAAGATCGGGAATTTTCTCATGTAAAGTACCTGACTGTGTATATACGAGGTCAAGGTACTGAGCTTGGGAAATTACTTGCTCTTCAGTAACAACACCAGCCTTAGATACATCTTCAGTGATCTTGGGTAACAATGATTTAACAAACCATTCTGCCAAAATTTGATCTGGAATATAAAATTTCACCAAACGCCTCCTACGTCGCCATTCATGAATATGATCAGAAATATACGTTGACGTAGATTGTTTTAGCGAAGTTAATAATTCCGTGCCATTGTCGTATCTGACAGGCAACTGAAAATGAGTCAAGAAAGCAGTTTCTAACTGACTAAAGTTATGAAACGAGCCTCGTGGAAACTCAATGTACCATTTGGCTGCAAAACCTATGAGAGTTCTCTGAAAAAGACGTAAACGAATCGAATCATCAATAATTGAATTAGATGCACACCAAAGGTGATAAGTCATAACATGATTCGATGGATCCTCTCCTGACTTACCTTCGAATTTTGGTATATCACTGGACAACTTATGAGGCATTGGCAGCCAATTTTGATAATAAAAAATGGGATCATTCGTAAGGCGTGTCAAATCAGGTAAGTCCAAAGTTGCGATAAACGGTAATTGACGGTTAGGGTCACGAAAACCTTGAGAAGCCAAAGCAGATCTAGGAGGCGGATACCCAGGATAACTAGGAATCGGATTTGCATTAGGTATTGTGTAACCTCCCGAAAAACCAGGATGAACCGGACCATACTGAGGTTGTTGATAAGTATAACTAGGGTACGGTTGATACTGATAGTTCGGATTCTTTACATAGGGACCAAATTGCGGCTGTCCCTGGTACGGTTGATACGTAAATTGAGGTTGAATTGTAACAACTGTACTTGTACCAGCTTGTCCTGCAGGCATCTGAACTTTAGTCTGAATGGAAGGTCGTGACTGAGGTACAGAGACTTGAGGGATTTGCACAGATACAGGGATAGAAGAAGTCGGTGCTACAAATACTCCAGAAACAGGTGTGACAAGTTGTACAGACGTTGCAGCGGTTACAGCAGTTTGAGGCGGAGTCTGAGGTGTACTAGGCCCAGTCTGCTGAACTGAACTAGGTGCAGGAGTTTGAATAGCTGGCTGAACAGGTTGCTGGGTTGGACCGGACACCAAAGGTTGTCCAGGTTGATAAGGCAACTGCACATTATGCTGCAAAGTCTGTTGATATTGAGATGGATCCCACACCATAGCTCCGGGGTATTGTCCCATAGAAGGTTGAACGTAAGGACCAAAACCTGGTTGAACGTAGGGTTGATAAGCAAGTGGTAAATTTCCGGCTCCTTGAATAGATGGTTGACCAGAAGGCTGTTGGAAACCTTGAATTGGGTACTGACCTTGAGGTTGATAACCCTGAGGCGCGTACTAAGGCTGGGGTTGATAAGGACCCTGAGGAGCATATTGTGCTTGGGGTTGACCTTGAGGAATGTACTGTCCTTGAGGTTGATAACCCTGAGGTATGTACTGTCCTTGGGGTTGTCCCCCAAAATAATATGATTCCACAGTTTGTCCTGGGAAAAAACTACCTTGAGGTTGTGCCCCGGGTGGTAACTGACTACATTGAGGTTGCCCCCCAGGCGGTAACGGACTACCCTAAGGTTGCCCCCCAGGCGGTAACGGATTTCCCTGAGGCTGTCCCCCAGAAGGAAACTGACTGCCTTGAGTTTGAGGATTTGGAATATTACCAGACATCATAAAGATTTGATCTGCGTTCGACGTTTCAATTCTAAGTCCATCAAGACCAGATGATAACACGTTTTCGATGGGTTGAGGAGTTGCTCCCGAGAAAGTACCAGACAAAGACTGATATCCCGAAGGAATGGAAGGACCACCATGTAAAAATGATTCCGGCATTTGAGAAAACATGGATGACTCTCCGGCCATAAAAGATGACGGATAATAACCTCTGGGTGTAGGATGAAATGGAATTCGAGGTGGATAAAAATTAAGACCCGGATTCTCTAAAAAGTCCGTTAAAGAGGGGTACCAAGGATTAGTTCGAATGGGGTTGTAGAAAATAGATTCACGCTCCCTAAGATTTAACGATTGAGGGGAGTCGGGAAGAGATATGTCTTCGTCTGGATTGGTAAGTTCTTCAATAGAAATAAGTCCAGAGGGAAGATTGTTTGTAATGATATTTCTTACCCTAGGTGAACCTGGATCGCTAGAAGTTGGTGTAATAAATCCTGAGGATGTTTCCAAAACAAAAGATTCAGTTTCAGGTTCAGAGATTTCAGGTTCGTCAGATAATTCACCAGAAGGCGAAATACTTTCAGTAACTTCAGAAACTGAAATCGGTTCTTGAATGTATTATATTGTAGGTATTTGATGATCAGGATGTATAACTATAGATGAACTTCCAATTTCTGTTGATCTAATTCTACTACTACTGGATGCTACTAGAGCACGAAGCCCTTCAAGTTGACTTGGTGAATATTCAGGGGGTTTCCCTTGTATTCTCCGGGATTGTCTCGGCAATTCCGCCACGATTAAAAATTATCTAATCACACGCAAAAAAAGAAAAATTTCAATGAAAACACCTAAAGTCTCTAAGAAACAAACAATTGAATCATTCGCTTAAAAATCTAAGAGTTCAAACCACACAAAAACAGGTAACTTTCCGTACTAAAAACACTAGTTGGTGATGAAATCCAACTTAGTAGAATTTTAACACGAAAAGGGCGGTTGGAACAGTTACCCCGACAACCTGCTTAATGAAACAGACTGGCACAAGTTTCTTCACAAAACCATCTCGAGTGAAGAGAACCCCCCAGAGATTCCAAGTGAGTCTAGTCGACGTCTGTTCCAGGTACAGTGGGATCTTCCCTCCACCGTCACCTTAGGAAAGAATCCTAAAGATTATGGCCTCTAAGGTTACCAACCGAAACAAATATACCTGGGGGAACAGTCTACGATCCGACACACACGCAAGGGCAGAGTAACAAAGCTCAATCCCCTTGAAGGCTCCTTGAAATAATCCAAGGTTTACCGACAAGTGACCCCAGGCTCCTCGACAATGTTCTATCCGAGGTTTACCGTTTTTAATATGTGTATATCTTCTATCGTTCCCAATGAGGAAGGATTGATTACCTCACTAGTTCAGATATGATCTCGTGCTTGACTCCTTTAAGAGGAGCTTCCCAGAGCATATATGAAACAATTGGAATTCTTCCTACCACAAGATTTGTCTACTTGTTTGTTTTAGCTATCTTGGAGAGTTAATTACTCCCTACTCCAAGATAATAGCCTAAGCTATGTTGGTGATAAGAGCCCTAGAAATAAAAGATTACTAAATGAATTTTAATTAAGCGTTAATTTTATGAGCTGTTTCTTAAGTCAATGGGTGCGGAAATGAAACTTTGGATGATGTGAAGACTCGATTTCCAAAAAACACTAAAATGCACCTAGAATGATAATCAATTCTTTTTCTTTCAATGAAATTCTATCTAAGAAAGAGTTGGAGAATGCAATTCTTTTAATAAACAATTCCTTCTTTAAACATGAAGAATGATTGAAAGAAAATATTTTGTCTTTTCAATGCTGATATATATCAAGCTCATAACAAAATCCTTTTTCTTTCGAAACTTGAAGCTACAAAACAATTTTCCTCCGAAAGAAAGCTATAAAAATTAAAAACTACTCAAAATTACAAAATCTAATCTTGAGAACTATGATTTTAAACAATCTAAATTGAGTAAAAGCTTTAAGATTTTTTGAAGAATGTTTTCCTTAGTTGTTCAGCAAACTAAGAGTCTATTTGTTTAGAATAACAAACAGATCAAAAACACTCAAAATATGTTTTTTTTATAAAAATGAAATTCAAAACTTTCAACCAAGTTTTTTCGAAGATTCGCAAAGAAACAAAAGGCTCAATTTCTCAATAAAGGATGTTTTCACAATCAGGTCGGATTCAAAAAGACAAAAACAGATCAATGTAATCTTAGATACTTCAAACTGTCAAAGCTTCGAATCGGTACAAATACCAAGTGGAAAAACAATCCAAAATGCAAAATCTTCTAGAAAATCATCAAAACATCAATACTGTTGGAGTTCATTTACAAAAAATTCTTGACAGAAACAATAATCAATCAGGGCAGAAACCAAAGAGCTAAAAAATAAACTAGAGAAAGAAATCTAGAGGTTTTCTAAAATTTTTACAGGGTCCGCAGGCAACGGGTATTAACAGGTGCGGTCCCGCACTGTATTCTTAACAGAAAGTGTGAACCTGCCCACACTGTCAAAATAAGCCAGAGTGCGGTCCTAGGAAAAAATATAGAAAAACTTAAAATATTTCTAAATTTTCAAAAACAAGGAAAATCTAAATTACCCAGACAGATATGTATCAATCAAAAACCAGGAAAAAATGTTTCCTCAAATAAAAAATAAAATAGAACCAAAAACAACAAGTTCTTTCCCCAGCGGAGTCGCCATTTTGTTGTGTAGATTAATCCGTCTTGCGGACAAGACCGATCTCTCTAGTACTAAAAGTGACTAGCAACAAACAGCCAATTATACTAATATCTCTCTAAGCATACAAGATTCATAAAAATGCTATATAGGTGTAAGGCCTACCTTATGTCCAGCGCTTGCTTGATCTCGTTGAAGTCCTTCCCGTGCACTTGAAAGAACGTTCCTCGTGAATCTACAGTCACAAAAAAGCAAAAAGATTACATAGCACCTGTATAGATATTATTATAAATCTTACTCATCATAATGATCAAGGAATTTATGAAATAAACCATGAATAGACAGTTTAATGAGAGAAATGAGTATATTTGTATTAACTTCAAATAAAAGAAAACCTTTACAACCTGTGCCTTCATGTCGTGCAGGTCCTCTTGGGGTCCGAAGCAGGAATCTCTTCTACTTTGACAAGCATTGCACTCTTTGAACCAAGACGGATAGAGGTGAGTGATTTAACCTCACAGAAAGTCTTAGTTAACTAAGTCTGAATCTCAACAACATTTAACTTCAAATATCTTAAAGCTTGAACTCCCTTTGAGGCTACCCAAGGCCTCTTTTTATAGTGGAAAAGAGGAGGTTTTCTGTTCCAAATATGAAGGGATAGAATCCTCCTTCAAAGGGATTAGCTCCTTACATCAAGGGGTTAGATCCATCAAGTGAGGGATGCATGAACCTTCTCAAAGCGTATCCATTCCCGAAAATTCCCATCTAGAATCTTCTAGAATTCATCTGAAATCAAATTTTTATCTTTACTTTCTCGCCTTTTTGAGTTTTACAGAGGTCCGCACCCATAACACAAAGAACATGTGGTATGGTTCCGCAAGAAAGCTAAACTTTAGGTGCGGGACCGCAGGAAATGAATAGAGAAAGTGCGATACCAATGTTTAGGGGATTTTTAGGAACTTTCCTCTGATTTTGAAAGCTTGACATGAGGAACTGATATGTTGGACTTGCAAAAGGAGGAAGTATGAGTAATAATGAGCTCATACTCATAGCAAAATGTCAGGATAACAGTTTTTAGTGTAACATGGTTCAACTCTTGTTGTTTATGATGATGAGTTATGTCCTTTCTGACTGACATATAGTTGCATCTACTGGATTTTACGCTTGCGTTTGTTTTGTTTCTTGCATGTGCAGGTGTCCATCATGGAGATCGTGATCTGTCAGGGCTAAGGAACAGGGGCGCTACCTCTTCTACAAGCAACAACGTTGGATTCCAGGTAAGCCTTCATCGCAAGTTGGTTTATTTGTGATTAGGAGCCTGCACTGTAGCGTGAACGATTGTTGCTAGACCCGGTCTGGGCTAGTAGGGATCGCCTCTGTCCGCAGAGGGGATTTACCTCCACAACAAAATAGCGACTCCACTGGGTATCGTTGGCTTGTTGTTGTTCGTTTTATAAGCTATAGACGGAGTCTGAAGTTGGCCAGATAGCCTTCGAAACGCTTTTGCTCTGCAATTGCGAAGTAGATCAACGCTGCTTCAGTCAATCTCCAGTTTAGTTTGTAAACTGAACCCTTTGAGCATTGTCTTGTCTTTTCGGTTGATTTCTTGATCCTCCTTTCTTGATCAGCTCTTTTGGGCTGGTTCTTTTTGTGAATTTGGGTCTTTGATAGCTTGATCATCACTGGTCTGCTTGTTGGATTGCTTTGTTTTTGTTTTTTACTGAGAAACTCGACTGGCGCGCTTTTTAGCTTTACAATCACGTCGATTGGCGCAGGTTGCTTGTGTATCACCTGCGCCAATTCCTTTCTGGCGCTAGTTACAGCCTCACAGTCGCACCAATCCTGTGAGCTGCTAGGGTTTTCTCAATTTGAAGCTTCCTAAGCCTGATCTGTGTGTTTGGTCTTGATTTTTCCACTGTTTGAGTGTTTTGGAGCCTGGATTGACTGACTGTTACCTTCGTCCTTTGGCTGTTTGCCCATTTCCATCGATTTTGCATTTGAGCCCTAGGTCATCTAGGTGTTGTTATGTGTCGAGCCTTCCTTAGGAGTTTTTGGTCTCTTTTGGTTCAGTCAACCTTCTGATTGATTCTTTGCATTTATTTGGTGGTTTTTTATTGCCTTATTGCGTTTTTTGAGTGATTGTTCCCTTTTCCATTCAAATTCCGCTTTGTTTCGTCTTGGGCCTAGATTACACGGCTCATTTCAAGTATTTGGGATTCTTTCGCTTTGAGAGACTTTTGGTTGATTTGAGGTCTGATTGTACGTTTGCATTGAGTGAAATTTGCTTGGTTTTGCTCTCTTGTCATCATTTCTTGAATTTCCTTTGCATTAGTTTTCATTTTTAGATGCATTTTTCTCTGAAATATTGAAAAAAAAAAAAAAAAAAACTCTGTTGCTTTGAACTAGTTAATGTGAATTGGATATTTCGATGTTATTAGTGGTTAGTGACTTTGAAAGAAAAGCTTTTAATTTCCATTAGTTGCATTAGAGGTATCATTGGTTGTTTTCTATTCATTTCATTTTTGTGTGAAAAGCTCTCAACTCTCTTATAAGTAGCTTTCATCGAATGAAATGATATACTGTGGCATATAGATTGCATTTAGGGGATTTTGAGACATTACATTCGCTAGGGCCTGAAAACTGAAATGTAATTGATGATAAACTTTAAAATTTACTCAATTTACACTAAGGCAGCATTTAAATCTAACGAAACACATTTAGAGGTCTAGGCTAGAGACGTGTTCCGACGTCTTTAAACCTAGTAGCTGTCGTTCGCATTTTAGCTTTAGACAGCGCTAGTACGGACTTGTGCTCCCCGTACCGTTGTGTATATAAAGGGAGACCCCACTAGGTTTCAATCCTTTATCCTTAGGAAGCCGAGTCTGCCGCCCTATACCCGTGATACACCAGACACAACATTCGGGGAGATTGCCTGCACGTACGGAAAGTCCTTGGTTGATTTCTCTTTCATTTCGAAACCAAGGTGTATATTGCAGTTCACGGTTATTTGGTACACCCTTTGCCTAGTATTCCTAAGTAGTCATTTTGATCCTATCTGACTCCCTAAATTTGAGAGGATCACCAAGCGCTTGTCCTTTCACGCTTGTGTCAAATCTGAAAGAGATAGAGTCACCTTTTCGACCGTTTCTCGACTCTTAAAACATGAAACGGTAAAGTTTCTTATTTTTCAATGTGGTAAAAAAAAATTAATCACCCACGATCACACGCCTTGTTAGATTCTTCTTGTTGACTATTTGATCGTGTGTCTTAACTCTTTTTCAGCCCGTGTGTGTGTTTGATCTTTTTCTCTTATCGTTGCTACCACAGTGGCGGAACCTTCGATTTCGTCTACTGGTAGTCCTTATACGGACGATTCATCAGAGGCTTCCCAATCCTCTGCTGAACCACATCAGCCCATTGTTTCTGATTTTCCTGATGGGGGACTGGTTCTTGCTGAGCAACCCTTTTGGGGGACTAGTTGAGTTCAATTGGCCCTTTTCTGACCCTTTGTCTAAATTGAGATTAGGAGCTGATTTCCTTTCTCTTACATCAGGTTCGCCTTTTATAGCTGTTGTTTTTCCTCCTAGTCCTCGCCGTCTATTACGAGATCTAGCGGCAGGCTCCAACATGAGTGATTCCAGTGAGGAAATCCCAACGTCCGGTGAAGATTACCAGTTATTTCCTCGGAGATTATTTCCAGGAGATGACTCTGAACCTACTGTTATGTCATCATCCGGTCTCTCATTGGCAGTAGGGTATAGATCCTTGGGTCAGATCATTTCCGCCGCAGCCTCTATGGGAGTGTTAGCTCCTTCTACGAGGCCGGTTGCTCCTTCATTGGGGGTGTCTCCTCAGACACCCGTCACTTCTGTACCCGCTCAGCCCACTGTCTGTGTGGCCGCCTCTGCACACGCTGTCACGGCACCCTCTGCGAGGGCTATGCCGCCTCCTAAAGACGTTTATATAGCGACTGTTATGCCGGAGAACATTTCTCCGGAGGAGTATCGGTTGTCTCTACATCAACCGAACCCCGAGGTTGGACCATCCTCCCAAGATCCCAACCGCTCTTATTTTTCGCACTATGCACAGGATGGTACACTCGTGTATGCTTTTCCATGTCAGTATGATGAGCGCGGGGACATTTTACGTCTACCCGCTCCTGAGGCTCACCTCCATGCTCAAGGTTTACCTTATAACTAGGATTATAACCCGCAAGGGCAACCTTTTCAAGGCCAACCATCGGGCCAACCTGGCTATCCTTATGACCCACAAGGGCAGCCCATGCATGGCTATCCTGCGGGCCAGCAAGGGCCATCGTACGGTCCGCAAGGACAGTATTACAACCCTTCCGGTCAACCTATGCAGCCTCAGCCGAGGTACCAACCAGGGCCGGTCTATGGTCCAGGGGGGCAAATCCAACCTTCCCAACCCGTGCAACCTCAGTATCCTATTAATTCAAACGTTGCACACCAGCCAGGATCATCTTATGGTCCTGCTGCAGGTCAAACCGGTTACTAGCCACCACCTGGCTCTATTCCTCCACCAGGCCAACTGGTCTATCCGGCACAACCTGGTGTTCCGCCTCCAGGCCAACCGATCCATCCGGTACAACCTGGTGCTTCTCAATAGCCAGGTCAACCTGCGCAACCGGCACAATTTGTTCATCCGGGCCAACCTGTTAACCCAGGACAGCCCCCTCAGCCAGGTCAACCTGTTCAACCAGGCCAGCCTGCACATCCTATCAACCCTGCACAACAGCTGACTTATTCGATGCCGCAGCCAAATCAACGGCTGCACCCAAATTATCAAGCTCTGCAGGGTTCCACCTATCAGCAGCCCACTCAACCTCAAGGCGGCTACTATTCTCATGGTCAATACCGACCGAATTATAGCCAGCCCCAAGGTTCTAACTATCGTCCTCAACAGCTCGGCTACACCTATACTCAGCAGCCAAATCCAAATGCTGCTTACACAGGGCCAACATATAATCAGGGTCCATACTCTGGTTATCAAGCGCCACACGCTGGTTACCAGCAACCAAATCAGGCTGGTTACACGACCTATACCCCCTTCAGTCAGAATCCTACGGGACAAAACCCTTGGGGGCAAGGTTATTCTCAACCAGCGTGGAGTACAGGTACTGGTCCTTATCAAGGGTCAGGGATGCCGTCCAATCTGCCGTTGCCGTTGTTGGCTACCTTGGAATTACCGGATGTTTTGAAATTAACCAATGATCCGATTCTGCATAATCCTTATTGGCCTCCGGTTCCTACCAAGATACCCGGTGATTGCCCCAAGTTTGTGGGTAAAGTTGGGGAGGACCCCCAAGCTCATGTGATGACTTACCATCTTTGGTGTTCGTCCAACTCTTGGGTCGATGATTCCATTCGTCTGCGCCTCTTCGAACGCACTTTGACTAGTGCTGCCGCTAAGTGGTATATTGAATTATCCCGTGGCATCTTTCAAGATTTCAATTCATTAGCTATGGCTTTTCTGACTCATTTTCAGTTACTGGTCCGCTATGAAGCCGGGACGCACCTCCTGACTTCTTTGAAGCAGGACAAAGCCACCCATATCTCTGATCACATTCACGAGTGGCGACGTTGTCGTAGACTGATCAAGTTCCACATACCTGATCAAATACTAACTCATTGGTTCACCACCTCCTTTGTTAACAAAATCGCCCAAGATATTGCTATGGGAGTGTGTGTGACTGAAGAGCAAGCCATAGCGTGTGCCCAATATCTGGATCTGGTATACTCATAGTTCGACACGCTGTATGATATTTTTCCTGATGCTCCATGGTCTGGAACCTCTAAAGCTCCACCTACCCCTGTGGTGATGGTGTTATTGGTTCTGTGTCTCAGAATTCGAAGAATTCTTCGAATGGGAAGCAGAAGTCTAACTCATCCATTAATTCTTCTCCTCCCGCCCCTATCGATTCTGAAAAAATTGCGGAGGTTAACGCCATTCAGGCCAATCCTACGGAAAAAACCTCCAAGGGGAAAAAGAATAGAAAAGGTAAATCCAAATCCCACGCCCCAAAGCCAGAATCCAAATCTTGTACTAAGGATGGTTCTCAACGTAAACCGAAGTACCCCTGCCTCATTTTTGAAGGCGACCATTATACCAAGGATTGTCCACGACGATCTGAAGTTAGTCAACTTCTCAAAGGCTCCAAAGGGACTCCGACAGTTCTTAAAGAACCATTCCCGTCTCAGCAGACCCAGATAGTTGAACAGCCTTCACCATCTGCACCATTTGGGTCCCAGGTTTTTATGATAAATGGTGCTGCACCTATCTCTATCACTACGCGTTCGAAGGATTACAAAGAATCGCGCCAGGCACCTGGGAAGGCAGTGGCGGATGACCCACCTCCCCTACCTGTCTCCGGTTCGTTGGAAATTGAGAAGCCTACTCCTGAACCTGTTGTGAAGCCACATTCTAAAGGTGTTTTATGAAGATCTTCTTATAATCCGAATGCCCGTGCCGCTCAGCACTATAGTATTGTTGAGGATTTGGCACAAGCACCTTCTGCTATGTCTGCACTAGAAGTTCTTCAAAGTTTTCCTTCGCAACAGAAGGCTTTATTGTCTGCAATCGGTGGCATTGATCCTGCCGATTCAAGTCTTCTCACCTTCAACTTAGAGAATTTCACCCCCCGACTTCCACATCAGATCGCTCTTGTTATTCAAGTCGGGATCAACGGTCTTAACATCCATAGGGCCATTGTGGATGAAGGTGCCTCTACCTGTGTTATGTCGTCCGCTTGCTGGAAGGCCATCGGCTCTCCAGCCCTCTCATCATCTCCGAATGCCCTAGAGGCATTCGATGGTCGGGAATCCAAACCCCTGGGTGTTCTCGAGAGTTTAGCGATTACTTTATAGGGGAAGACTGTCAACGTAGAAGTAGAAGTGGTTGACGCCAAGCTCAAGTACAATATACTTCTCGGCTGCAGCTGGACTCATGCCATGCTATGCGTGCCATCCATCGTTTTTCGACTTCTTAAGTTCGCTCACGAGGGCAGAATCGATACGATGGATCAGTTGTCCTTCTTCACCTCCACCTCCGAGAACAACGTTCCATACGTGGATCAGATCCCAAATCCCCCTGACAGTGTAGGACCCGGTCTCTTCAAGGACCCCGTCCTCATGGGTATTTTTCCCGCACCACCACCGCACACCACTCAAGTTAACTTGATTTCCAGGTCTGATGACCCCTGGCTCATCCCTACGCCTGAGCAGGTGTTTGAGTTTGGAGAATCAATGCCCTTGACTCCAGTAGAGATTAGCTACTATGAAATTGTTGCTGCATCTGATCCTCCCCCTCCTTAGCATGCTCCTTCGAGCATGGCTTTAGACATCTATTCTCAATCCCCATGGCTTGGTGAGGCTGACTCGTCGAACCCTCTTAAAGAGAATTTTCCTTCTGATGAAGCCATCATTGAAACTATGTCTCTCAAAGAGCTGCCTTGGGGCGATGGACATCATCGTTCCTCTTTCATGCCTAGCCTGGGGGCAATGTCGGATTGTCTAGAGCGTTATGCATCTCAGGTTCCTACTCCTCCTCTCCAAACGCCCATCTTGATGCACGAGGTTCTTTCGAAGGGAAACCTGAGTAGTATCACTCAAACCATCCCGATCAACATCTCCGTTAAACTGGGGATCGTTGAGACTATACACGTGGGAGTGACTTGTTCTCCTGATGAGATATAGGTCTATACTGATCTTTTTAAAGAATTCAGAGATGTGTTCGCCTGGTCCTACGAGGAAATGCCTGGGATTGATCCCAGTATCGTAGTGCATGAGATTCCAACCTACCCTGGTGCGAAGCCCGTACGCCAACGCTTACGCCCAATGCATCCTCGTAAAGCCGCTGCAATTAAGGCAGAAGTTGAAAAAATTCTGAACGCGGGCTTTATTTATCCCATCCCCCTCACAGAATGGGTTTCCAACATTGTCCCTGTCGATAAAAAGCAGGGTACTATTAGGGTCTGTGTTGATTACCGCGACATTAATCGCGCCTGTTCGAAGGATAATTATCCCACTCCATTCATAGACCAAATCATCGACGAATGTGCCGGAAGTGAGATTTATTCCTTGATGGACGGTTTCTCGGGGTATAATCAGATCAACATTCTACCTGCTGATCAACACAAGACTACATTCATCTGTCCATGGGGTACTTTCGCGTATAAAAAGCTCCCGTTCAGCGTGAAGAACGTTGGAGCCACTTTTCAGCGTGCGATGTCTTACGCTTTCCATGACATTCGCCATATTGTTCAGCCTTATCTGGACGACTTGCCAGCTCATTCAGCTAGGCGAGAGGACCACCCTGAACACCTCCGCCAGATTTTCCTTCGCTGTAGACGCTACAATATTAGGCTTAATCCTCATAAATGCGTCTTTTGCGTAGATTCTGGCCGTCTTTTGGGATTCATAGTCTCCAAAGACGGAATTCACCTTGACCCTTTAAAGGTCGAGGCTATCATCAATCTCCCATCACCCTCCTCGTTATATCAGTTACAGAGTCTGCAGGGAAAAGCAAACTTCCTTCGACGCTTTATCCCGAACTACGCGGAGGTATCCAAAGGATTCACGCGCCTATTAAAGCATAATGTTCCCTTCCATTGGGACGAAATTGCTCAACAATCCTTTGAGAAGCTGAAGACATTACTTGTTAGTGCTCCTTTGCTTCGTCCTCCGGACTACCACCATGATTTCACTTTGTATCTCGCCGCCGCGTTTAGCACCATTGCTATGGTTTTGGTGCAGGATGACGATGATGGTAATGAACATGTCGTTTATTATCTATCACGGAACCTTCTCGATACAGAAATGCGCTATGCTCATGTCGAGAAGTTGGCGTTAGCTGCAGTACACGCTGTGCAGCGCTTTCGCCACTACATCCTGTTGCGTACGATAACAGTGGTTTCGGATTACAACCCCATGACATGTATTCTCTCTCGAAAATTACTGGGGGGAAAATACTCCAAATGGATCGTTATCCTGCAGGAGTTTGACTTAGAGTTTATTGCTGCTAAGTCAACCAAATCGCTGGTTTTCGTGGATCTTATATGCTCACTCCCAATAGACTCCACTCCTTCACACTTCGAGGACCATATCCCGGACGGAACTCTTTTCCTTATCAGTACCCGTGACCCTTGGTATGGCGACATAATTGTGTATCTTCAGACCTCCACGTTTCAATCTGAGTTGACTAAAGATGCCCGACGTCGAATTCGGCATCAGTCTCAACCCTACCGCATCGTAGGAGATACCTTATACCGCGTTGGAGTAGATTCGATGCTCTGTCGGTGCCTAACCTTGGAAGAGGCTAAAAGGGTCCTAAATGACTGCCACAGTGGCACCTGTGGTGGACATATGTCCGGATATGCTACTGCCCAGAAAATTCTGCGAGCAGGTTGCTTCTGGCCGTCCATATTCAAAGATTGTATCATTGCAGTCCGTAAATGCCATGCGTGCCAGGTGTTTCAGTGCAAGATGCGCGCGCCGCCTCTCCCTTTGCATCATGTTATTACCATCGGCCCTTTTGTGAAATGGGGCGTGGACTTTATGATGTGTAACCCTCATTCGGCCAGGGGGCATGCCTATATAATCGTCGCTGTCGACTACTTCACCAAGTGGGCCGAAGCGATGGCTACACTAGCTGCCGACGGTAAGACAGCTGCCCAATTCATCTTCAACCACATCATTGCACGTTTTGGGGTCCCTCAAGCCATCATTACTGACCATGGTACTCATTTCCAAGATTATATGATGGCCAAACTAACTTCAAGGTTGGGCTTACGCCATGATAGCTCAACGCCATATTACCCTCAGGAAAATGGCCAGGTTGAAGCAGTGAACAAGGTTTTGGTCACTATGCTTCAACGAACAGTTGGTATTCACAAATCCAATTGGCACCTCCAACTGTTCTCAGCTCTATGGGCATACCGGACGTCTGCAAAGAGTGCAACTGGATTCACACAATTTCAATTGGTGTACGGTCTAGAAGAAACTCTTCCGGTTGAATGCGAGATTCCTTCTTTGAAATTAGCTGTGGAACTTCTACCCGATACTTCTGCTGAGGAAGAGCGTCTTTTGTATCTGGAACGGTTAGATGAAACCCGCCGTTTAGCTGCTTTAGTCATTGAAGCACAAAAGAAGCGGGTCAAAGCTCACTTTGATCAATCAGTTTCTCCGTGTTCCTTTATCGAAGGAGACCTCGTCCTCCTATACGATCAAGCGCATGACAATCTTGGGGCCGGTAAGTTCCAACCTATGTGGCATGGGCCCTACATAGTAAAACGCGTTTTGAAAAATGGGGCTTATGAGCTTATAGATTACGAAGGAGTTCCGCTGGCGCAGCCCAGAAATGGGCTGTATCTCAAAAAATACTACGCCTGAAGTGATTTTTGGTGTGGTGTGTGTACATAGGTGTGTATTTTTTTTTCATTTGTGTGCATGTGTGGTGTGGTGTGCGATGTAAACATCTTTCGGCTGATCGGGTCTTCTTGATTGTGCAAATGTCCATCCATTCGTTTGTTGGTTTCGCGGATGGTGCCTCTCGCAGTACCAGGAATCTGTCTTCGGCGGCCTAGGTAATGTACGATCCTGCTGGTGAGTTGGTCAACCTGCAAGGTGTGTGTCTAGGACATACTACAAATAACATCGCGGAATATAGTGTTGTGTTAGAATTATTAACTGAGGCTGTAAACCTTGGTATCCATGAATTACTTCTGTATCTAGACTCACAACTTGTAGTATTATAGCTTAATGGTCATTATTCAGTCAGAAACCCACCATTTTACGTTTGTATCTGCGTATTTGTTTACCGGAAAGAAATTTTGACTATATTACATATCAACATATACCCAAGCATATGAATACATTAACAGATGCAGTAGCTAATTTGGTGCTAGATAGACATTTGCGCAATTTGTAAAACAACATCACATGTAAAAAGAAAGATCCATCCAGAAATAGATATGTATATATATAGATATCGAAATGTTTACATAGTGTGCGTCACATAAAATAAAAAAATATACATGTTCGCCTTAATACATCCGAAGATGACATGTCTCTCAAAAAATATGCAGGAAATGAACCCTAGGTGTCTAATCTGCATGGTGCTCATGATAACAAGTCACCGCACGCACTAGCCGTCTCAGGGTGGAGGCGACTAGGCACTCCCACCGTATGTCTATGGTATGCTAGTGGGACATCTGCCAGCCAGGTGTAGTCTGGAATCCCCTGGGTAATCCCCTCGAGGTTCTGAATTAACTCTTCCCCCTCGGCACCCTCCGCCTGAGGGCCAGCCGCGGGCTGAGTTCTCCATGAGATAGGAGACATGCTGGCAGGCCGCTCTGGGCCGACATTTGCATACACATAGCAACTGCTTTTAGAACGAACATGTATTAACAAAAAATCATAAAACATAAAAAATCAAAAGATGATCTTACCCAACTCCTCGTCCCAATCATCTCCCTCCGGGAGTGGAAGATATGGATCACCAGTGAAATCGGTTCCTGCATATGGCCAGTCTTTGACTACGATCAACTGACGCCGTAGCCACCCAAAAAACTCCGACCTCCAGGACATCTGTTGGCCCCCTCCCACTCTGGGCATCAGTGCTGCCTAGCGAGCCATTCTTGGCTCTCGTGGTATCGGCTCAGCTACTATGGCCCCTTGGCCTTGGAAGATTGGTAGTCATTCCAGAATGAACGATACCAGGATAGAACCGTAGCCAAACTGTTTCAACTTGGCTTGTTTGCATTTTTTCAGCTGCCTCTTCATGTTGACTGTCACTGCTGTGGCCCAATCGAACAGTGTAGGACTCATACACTCAGAGGCGAGTATGAGTTGGGCCTTGGTGGCTTCATGTGGGGCCTGCGCTCCTGCAGCCCGTGTAATGTTGTGTAGCACTACTCTGAGTGTTAGATCCTCAACGGTGTGAATTTCTACCTTTCCGCTTCCAGATCCGGTTTGTGCCCCTGGGCACACCCTCACCATTACCTGCTCCATATTTTCACTAGATGGTCTACTCCCTGTCAATATGGGCACCGGACCTCTGCGCGACAGTCCGGTTATAAAGTATACGTCAGAAACCTCCAGTTCCAATACTTGATCCCGCAACTTGAACACTTGTTCATCTACATCCCAAATACTGATCAGGTACTGAGAAGCTCAAGCTGAGCTCGTAAGCAAGGTGTTAGGAAAAACTTTTTAAGCCCACAGTTCTTAACGGCATTCATACAAGTTTCATTTTCCATGGCTAATTCATCCTCTTCCCCATGCTCTCGTTCTCTCCATTCAATCACCATTTTTCTTGGTTGCCTGCATCAACATGATCAAAACCCTTGATTATATCTCTGTCATGCTTAAAAAATTCACTTAAATTACTTACAATTCAGAAATTTTGGGCGAAAAATTCGGTTCCGCCGTTGGCGCGAGTCCGTGCCTGATACTTGCGCTAATGGGTGGAGCCCTAAATTTTTAGAATCCTTCCACAGAGATCCAATGAGAAATGGAAACTATGAAAAAATGGATTAAAATGAAGTACAGGGAAGCACCTCTTACCTGGAACAGACGGGAATCTGAATGGTAGCCCGGATCAGTCGTAATCGCCGTCAGAAGTTTGCACACCAAATGGACCACTGTTGCTCTCCGATGAGGTAAATAGTAAAAGTAATTTTATTTTTACCATTTGAGACTTATTTATAACTTTTGGAATCTCATTAGGTTTTGAAAGTCATTTTTTATTAATGTTCGGATATATTCTGTCGAAAATGGGTTTTACACTTGCCTTTGTGTGCAGCAACAGGTCTTACGCGACTTGAACGGTGAAACGAGTTGTATTTTATACTTTTTCGGGCTCGGTAAAAACACGAAAAAGTCACTTTGGAGTCATCTTTCAGCTCTTTTCTGACTCTCTAAACATGAAAATATTGCTGAGGCCCTTGTCGTTTCGATCTCGTTAAAGTGGCTGCGAATCGACATCTACCCAGTATACGTTTACCCCTTTTACGGGCTGGGATGGATTATTTACGAAAAAGGAATACCCTAGCCTATCACGACTAGGAGGTTTTCTCAGGCATAGTTTTCTACCTTTTCGGGTCTGAGAAACTATTCACGAAAAGGGACCTCTAGAGTTTACTTTTCAGTTGTCTTTTCAAACTCTCTAAACATGAAAAGACGCCAAGTTATTCCTTTGTCAGACTCGTTAAACCCTGATGACATCGGATTCAGTCATAATGATGTTGTTCGAGTCGCTCCTTCCTAGGGCTCGTTAAATGTACTAGGATGGATTCGTCCGAAGGACGGACTTATATCACAAGCATATGTTATCCCCTTCAAGCTTGTTATCAAAAAATAATTGGGGTACTTGCCAGCAATGGTGGGGAAAAAATTGAACCAGCATCATTTTCGTGTCGACAATATGTCGCTCTTGAACATGGCACTTGTCTACATTCGTGTCGGGTTGGGGACATCTCATCTCGTTTTTTCACTTGCCTCCGTGGGTTTGGATAATCCCTTTTGACCTCTCATCTGCTCTTTGCCTCGTCGCCATGACCTTTGAACTATTGATGTCAAATACTGCCAAGTCCATTGTCGTGCCGTTTATATGTTCAAGAGAAGTTGACCTCTGCAAATATCAACCTCCCTTTGATTCTCATCTGATCGTGATTCACAAAAGACATTATGTTCCTCTGTCTCGTATCGATGATGTGCGAAACACTATGGCCCACCTTCGATCAAGGTCACTTCCTGTCGACTTCAACTCATTATCTAGGAAGTTGGTCTAGAGACTCCCTTCTGGTGCCTTGGAGCTTGCATGCCTCAATGGCAGGTTCTTCGCATTCGACACGAGGTTTTCATCATGGGCCTCCGATCGAGTGATTCTACGGGTGTTCGACGTCAGCTCATTGATTCACATGCCGTAGATTGTACCTGTAGTACCTTGAGGACCATTGGCATTAATGGTGGTACCTCTCGCGTCTTTTAACAGCTTTCATCATCAGCTGGTAATCAGACAATTTTCTTGCATGTTTGACTTCAGCTCACATATTCGCATGCTTGAACTTGTACTTTGTTCGGGTCGAGATGGAGCGCAAGACCCTGGATTGTGTCTGTTGTAATCCAGGCTGCGATTTTGTGGATTATTATGATTATTTACATGACTCACTGATTGGATGGCTGCGACCGTACCTGAGTCTATTTATCGATCCTCACTGGATGGCTGCGTCCATGCCTTGGATCTGGATTATTGTATACTCTGTGATGGATGGCTACGCCCATACCACATATATATCATGTATTTGAGACATCAGTTGTACTTCTTCACGCAGGTTTTCCGATGGCGGAGTTTTCAGTTGGACACGTTCTCGTAAAGCATTTTACCCCTCTCTCTCTCTCAGGCCTCATGCTTTAGGGGGCATATGTTACACAGTGATTTGTCACCGTCCCTGCGATCCCCGTCCTGCACATTGGAGGGCTCATTTTGTGACCTGTGAGCAGTGACAAAACTTGAAATCACTTTCATGACATCCCTCTGAACAAGAGCTTTCATTGCCCTGAAGACATCTCCTTGTAAAAAACCCTAAAAATGGCCCTTTTAGCATTGGCGCGAGCAGGCAGTTCAATACCCACGGAAATGGGGAAAATCATTCAAAGAGGTCACTCCAATTGGCGCTCTGTCCCAGAGTCGCACTCGCGCCATCCAATTTGAGAGATGTTTTTTAAAAATAAATGGCGGAATTTTCGTCCTAACTGATCCAGGAACTGATATCTATCTTGAGTTGGGAGGTTTGGCTATGGATTTCCATAGAGAGGAAGTGGTTTTCCACCTCTCATGGAAGTTTCCTTGATGATAGGGCCAATCCCACAATTATAGGGATCCCAACTCCCCTTCCTCCATCTATAAAAGCTTGCCTATCTCCATGGCAAGCTAGTCTTCAAGTTCCCAAATTCCCAAGAGCCTCCATAATTCCCTTAAGGCAAATTCAAGCAAGGAGACTATTGTCAAGAGCTGAAGAGAGAGGTTTGTCCCATCCTTGACAGCCTTTTCGAGAAGTGTTCTGCTGGCAACCCCTTCCGAAGGAGAATTCAGCGTCAGAACTTGGTTGTAATTTTCCTTTGATTGATTATTAATGAACGACTATTGGTTATGGTTCCACTCTTGTTGTTTATGATGATGAGTTATGTCCTTTCTGACTGACATGTAGTTGCATCTACTGGATTTTACGCTTGCGTTTGTTTTTTTTCTTGCATGTGCAGGTGTCCATCACGGAGATCGTGGGGATCGTGATCTGCCAGGGCTAAGGAACGGGAGCGCTACCTCTTCTACAAGCAACAACGTTGGATTCCAGGTAATCCTTCATCGCTAGTTGGTTTATTTGCGATTAGGATCCTGCACTGTAGCGTGAACGATTGTTGCTAGACCCGGTCTGGGCTAGTAGGGATCGCCTCTGTCCGCAGAGGGGATTTACCTCCACAACAACAACACGTCTCATTCAAGAGATAGGTATACTCATACAGGATGTTGGCTATCTTATACCCTCACATTTCCGTAGAACAAGAAATGAGGCTGCAGACTATTTAGTGAATTGGGGATGTAGCAATGAGGGGCAACAGCTGGATGTGAATCAAGGTGATAGGACATGGGATATTGAGTTACACCCCTTACAGATCATCATATAGAGATAAATACAAAGTCAGAGACCCTCGATCGGGGTGCCAAGTGGTAATGCTGCTCGACAGCTCAAGGCATGTGACGGCACACACCATCCTATCGCCCTCACTCATTAAATCCCTGCAGTTAGAAGCTGGACGGTACCTTCGCATGCCGGATAATTATGGCAGCAGAAGAACACCAACCAATTATGTCAGAATGACATTGGAAACATCAAAGGAGTTGGTTAAGGAACAAAGAGAATAGCCAATAGACCATTCTTCCCGACTGGAAAATTCACGGAGGATCGGAAGGCAACGTTGCGACATGTCTGCAACGGTTACGGCTCCAGTTCCTTTGGTATGTAATGGCTCTGGTTCTTATCATATGTAATTTCCCTCCTCCTCAACGTAATAACAATGGTGATAGTATGTGCATGGGTAGGTTAGAGGGATTGTATAATATTTGTTTTTGGAAGGGTAGGCATTGTTATCTTTCTGACCTCAAGAAGTTGTATGCACTCCTCTGCAATGCCTTTTCCTTTAGAATGTTAAAATGACAGAATCTGGATATCTTGGATAAGGCCATAGAGCCATGCTTCAGAAACCCCCTATTGGCTATTGTTCGTGCAAAATCCGAGTTTCTTGACTCATCCATCTCAGGCTTCCATGGGGTGCCACTGGGACCCTGATCACGTATCTTAATTCTATTAGACCACCTGCATGGTGCGTCATGATAAACCAATAGGCACCAGTAACCTTACCTCCACTCATTATGAATGGGGTAGTCAGGAAACCAAATCCTCGTCTCTGTGTAATTTGCAAAGTCTGGTCCATCATTTAACTACATTGGGAACCAAAACCCCCAACCCCTCTCTGTGTAATTTGCGAAGTCTAGTCTGTCAATTACCCACCTCAGGTTTTCTTCACGCAATGTTGTTAAATTTTAACTGTGGCATGTTTGATAGGGATAATTATAGTATCAATTGTAACCCTAGCCAGTTGGTTTTGTCAACATATAAGGTCTTCAAACACGCTGGTTTAACCACCTTTCTCAGTAATATAATATTCATGGACAGCTTCATTGTTAACTCCACTGCGACGGAAACTGTGGGTCCCATCAGATTTCCCATGTACTCTGTTTCTGATTTTCCCTCACCTTATACACGCCCGCTTACATTTCTCACAGTTTTAGTTCAGCTGTTGTCAGTGCTCATCGGTCCGAAAATAAAAATGGTGAAAGGTCAGTTTGTAAAACGACAACCCAAAGAAAAAGGAAAGCAGAGGCTTTCTAAAACCACGACCGGGCCAAGCAAGCGAGGCAGGAAGACGAAGAAAGAGGTCATGGAGAATATCTTTGAAGTTTATTTTGCAAGCAATCCACCACAGATTCGTAATGTAATCCAAGGTTGGGAGAGGGAAATTAACAACAAGGAAGAAGATATAGAGGTTCAGGAGGAAACCATGGATTTTGTTTCAGACCCCGGGAACACAAGAGGAAGACTATCTCTCTTTCACCAATCCATCCACACATATTGGACTCTGAAATGTGTGCTAGCTAAAGCCCTGCAAAGTTTACAGGAAAATGAAGGAAGGCCCACAGTGTTCTCAATTCTACAGGAAATCGAAAAATAAATTCAAGATATAAGGGTATCTCAGTATCATGCCACAACTTGTATTGGTAGAATCGAAAGGCAACTTCAATCGATGCAGCAAGTCGACATGTCGGACTCAACTGCAAAAGACCTGGCGCCTATAGACTCTTCCGACGGTTAACAATTGATGCACTAAGTTTCCATGATTTTTGCGGCTAGCTTTTACTTTTCATGTTGTCAAATAGACTTTGTTTTTAACAATAAAATGGACATAGTGGCTAGTAGATGAAAGAAACTATTTCAATACTGGATGATGTTTAATGCTTTAAGGTGGTCAACAAACCTGGTTTCCTTCAAGCAGGTTGAGGCCACCAAATGTGTATATCTTACAACTTGCTCTTCTTTTTATAAATAGAAAATGATAAGGAACTACTAAATTTACCCAAAAAAAAAAACTACATCATACAAATTTACTAAGCCCTTTTGACATTTATACCCTACTTCTAACTTGTTTTCGGCTAGCCCACTTGATTCAACCCCATAGTAATGACTACCAGCTTGACTCAACACGATGGTAATGGTCTTCAGCGATTATTCGGTCCATAGAAGATGACATATATATCCTCTATAATGTTTTGTATTATTGGTATTTTCAAACCAGTTTTAAATCACCCTTTTGTGTACAAATTATTGGGTTTATTGATGTATCACAGATGCTCTTCTTTTGTCAGGTTAAACAAAAGAAAACGGCCAGAAAGGCGATGGATTGTGCTGATGTTGCTGTGATTGTTAGGATTTATGGTTGGATGTAGGTGGTTGCTAATGGACTGTGCTGATAGTGTTGTGATTGTTGCAGAATTGATGGTTGGAGGTAGGTGTTAAATACACTGATTTGGTTCTCGTGGCTTTGGATTAGCCTGGTGTATTCTCAAACAAACCGGGGTCTGTTGCGTTACAGTACTTGGGTGCGAAATATCGTATGTTGCCATTTTTTATTCTGGTACCTCCCTCTTAGCTGTGCTCAAATTTATTTGCAATATGGTCTCTGGATAAAAACATGTATTTCCTCTATAGATTCAAATCTAGTATGCCTGATAAATTTTAACAATAATATAACTAAACAGAAAAGGTCCCTACTCCTAAATTTTATACACCAATTTGATACATAATTAAATGTATCAAATTACTATTAATATAAATTGAAACAGTCGAAACGGATTACTAAGTATATGGCCTTTATTCCTCTGACACTCTATGCAGCAGTGGACTAAAGACACGTTAGTTTCGTTTGTTGTGAGCTTGCGTTAATCTTTCAATGTGTCCATTAAAACAACGCTTATGTTGAATTAAGCGCCTTCTTTATTGAAAGTTTTTATGTTGGCCACCTGAATTGGAGGTGAATCCTTTTGTTTTATTTTCAAGTTGGAAAGCTTGAGAATTTATGATCGCTAGTGGTTTGACCAACAAGCTGATATTTCTGACTCTTTGTCTTTTTAAATTGGCTGGGAGAGGAAAATTTCCCTTGTCTCATTCAGCAAATAATTGTTTAGACCAAAATTCTCTCTTTTAACAAAGATAATGCAAACTACAATTTATGTAATGTGAGATTTTGATGTTAAGTATTTTACAATAGGCAAAACCTATTTCTTGGTTTTTTTATCCAACAAGTAAAGACTACATGGTCCTAGCAAAAGATCAATCAAAACTCTACGATGTGGCCTTTTTGAAATATTGAAAAATGTGACTGATAATATCTACAAACCCATTCCAGTCCCATATATGCACATTTATTGGATAGTGAATGTGGCTGATATCCTTAAAATTGATATCAATTGTTTCTTTTTCTAATGTTGAGTTTGGTGTATAGTGAGAGACCAAACCATCTGTAATGGGATTTAGTTCTAATGTCAAACCTTGAATTTGGTGTATAGTGAGAGACAAAATCATATGTAATGGGAACGAGTTTAGTGTACAGTGAGATACCAAATCATATTTAATGAAATTGAGTTTGGTGTATAGTGAAAGAGCAAGTCATATATAATTGAATTTGTCTACATTTTCCTTTAATAATAGGTGTTTCCTCTAATAATAGGTGTTATTGGGATAATATATATATTTGGATTTCTATGTCAATGTTGATTTATTTTTGTATCTTCTATTATATTTTTTTTAGCTTCAAATTGTTTTCACTTATTAATTTTTCAAGTAAAACATATAGAAATATGTCATCACTTCACATTCTGCACATCTCCACACTTCTACACCAGTGCTATGATTTTCGCATTTTTGATACTTATTCATATTTTTTTCTTTCAGTTTGGAATGTAATTCATCAACCATTCTTCCACACATCGTTCGCCCACACATATAGTCCTTCAACATATTCATTATTCGTGCACAATTAATCTTGATCACAACTATGATTTTCGCATTTTTGATACTTATTCATATTTTTTCTTTCAGTTTGGAATGTAATTCATCAACCATTCTTCCACACATTGTTCTCCCACACATATAGTCCTTCAACATATTCATTATTCGTGCACAATTAATCTTGAGCGTAGTTTTTGTACATTCATGTTTATGAACAACATGCCATAAAATTACCTTTGTGTGTTTGTTCCATATTTGGTGAAAACCAGTTGTTTGCTCTTTTCAAGGCTAATTGAAAGCTCATTTAAGGAAGTCTAGTCCTCAAGGTGGAAAAAGGTGCTTGATATTGTATTATGTAAATCATATTCACCTACACCCATGTCATCTCCTACCCTTGCACTACTGAGATGTGAATTATCCTCATGTCATGTCCTACCTTTGCACTATGGCTTGATTATATTTATGTACATTTAGTATCATTATGATGATTACCTTTTTTGTTTGCTAGTTTATGTGAGTCCTAAGATGACTACACAACTAACCTGTGCCATCAAAATTGGGATTGCACATGGTGTGGGTCACACCAGCCTTTAGCATGGCTAAATTTTTTCCCAAGGAGTTTAGAACTAGTGACCTTTACACCATGGAGTACCTTAACAAAACACCCCTACCATATCTCTATGCCCCATGGGCCATTATGATGATTAATTTATATTTATCAATAATCTAGCGTAAATGTGTTTGGTGTTTTAATCCTCAATTTACAATTATCAAATTTCTCAACTTATATTTTTTTATTTATTATTTAATTCAATTTCATGTATTAATTTCTTCATATTAAATGATAAAAAAATATATGTTAAGAAATTATATCCTTCTAACATGGATTTATGTGGTTAGATTTAAATCCTTAAAATTTATTATTATTATTTTTTTACTTCTAAATTTTTTTATATTTTAATTTTTTAATGATTTTTTTGGTAATATCAGTATTTTATGTTTTATTTTTTTAATGTAACATTATAAAATAATATATTCTTCATACTAGATTGTAGAACATCTAATTACTCAATGTAATAAAGCAAAGTACTACATTGTAGCTAATCTTTGTGGTTTAGTTTAAATATAGCTATATTAAATTAAAATGCAATACATTGAGTGTTATATTATACTAATTATTAAATGTCAATATTATTGATGATAATCATTTTTTATAATTTATGAGTAAATTTTTAAACAATAAAAGATAGAAAGATAGTTAATAAATCTGATTCTTTTTTCACCTAAATTTTATTCTTTGAAAATATGTTAGCCCATGTCATAAAAAAATTAACTACTAATATATAATTTTTTTAATAAAAATTTTTTACTTTCCATGCTATTATATTTTAATACATTTATATGAATAAAACTTGGTATTACTTTGTTTAAATTAGTTTTTATGTTTTTATATTTAAATTAAAATTCCTCTAGATTTAGTTTGGATAGTTGAAAGGAAAAATTGAAAGGAAAATTTGTTATCCTCTCTATTTAGAGAGTACATATATTATTATAATTTTAAAGTTAAAACTTTAGAGGTTTTCCATGGCTTCCCATGCTTTCCATCACTTTGGAATGATTCATCTCATTGTTCAAACTAAGCATCATAATTGTTTGTATTTAAATGGTAATATATATAGTAGTAGAAAAAAAAAAAAAAATTATATCTTTATTGAAAAAGGAAATGTGTATAAAAGTATGCATGCATGCGTGTAGAAGGTTTAGTTTGGGTGGCGTTCAAATATCCCTTTGAGACAAGTTCACTCTTCATGAACCAATTGTTGATTGAGACGTTTCGTAAGTGGTGAAGAATATGTGATCCTTACTTCTGGGTTTGAAGATTAGTTATAGTTTTGAGGGTAAAATGTTAATAATTTGTGAAAAATTATTCAAGGAAATGTAATCTTAAGACAAGTTAACTCTTCATGAACCAACTGTTGATTGAGAGTTTTCATAAGTCGTGAAGAATATGTGACCCTTACTTGTGGATTTGAATATTACTTATAACTATGGGGTAAGATGTTAATAATTTGTGGAAAATATTCAAGGAAATGTAGTCTTAACCGACTAAGAGTAAATTTTTCATAGTTCAATTCATTTTCAAAATTTTGTTGTAAATTTATTTTATGTAATTCCCTCAAGAACATTTTAGCATTTCATTAATGGTACTCAGTATAAATCTATCAATATTGATTATGATAAGCTTTTGAGTGAGGGATCTAATAAAGGTAACACATATAGAGAATTGATCTCCAAACCTCATACACGAAACCTGAAGCACTCAATCACTCAAGCTAGTATATGACTAAAAAATGTGAGGAACATCTAATATATGAACGTAAAAGTATTGAACCACTCAAGCTAAATAAAGTTACCAACTTAAGTATAATTGTACCGAATTCTCATTTTTAAGAGGTTGCATTAAATCATGATTTTCATGTTGATTTTGAAAAGTGTTGATATAACTTCAAATTGTTTTCTTGGATAAGTATATTTTTGACATTTTAAATTTTCCTATATATTTTTAAATGTTTGTGATTTTCATATCAATTTTGAAAAGGGTTGATGTAGGATAGACATTTTTTTAGGGGGCATATTTCACACTTCAAATTTTCTTATGTATTAAGTATGGAAATTTTTTTTAAAATATTTGTGATTTTCATGCTCATTTTGAAAAGCATTGACCTAGCATTAACTTTTTTTTTGGCATATTTTTTACACTTTAAATGTTCTTATGTATTAAGTATGGTCATTCTTTTAAATGTCAAGATGCTTGTTTTTTAAGTTTGTGTTTTTAGATTTTATGGTTTTTTAAATGATTTTTTTTGCAAAGCTAAATAATAATAATAATAAAATTAATATTTTGAGGTTAATATTTGCTATATATTTAGGTATTGTTAATTGATACATCAGTACATATAAAAATACACATTTTGCAGATAAATACAATTAAAAAATACATGTTTTAGGACCTTTTCATTAAAAATGACATGTCAAATAAATGACTTTTGTGGAAAATTTTGGAAAAATAGCCAATTTTATGTCTAAAGAGGATAATATTTGAAATTTTCTTTGAAAATAATGATTCACATAAAATTTTAAGTAAACATAACAAAAAAAATTGTTTAAAAATAATTAGAAATAGTTTTAACAAAAGAATGGTCAAAATAACAAAATAAGATACATAGTAGCTAGTAGTTGTAGCTTAGTTTAAATATCGCTAAATTAAAGTAAAAACACTTCAAATTAGTATTAAGGTTTAGAATCCAATCAATTTACCTTTTAATGATTGGTATGTTGAGGTATTTTGTTAATTGTAATTTTGCACTGTGGTAGTGGAGAATCCAATACTAACCTGAGTAGTTTGACAAAAATATTATTAAATGAAAACTCTTATTAATCTAGTAAAATAATAAAGTCTAACAAAAATCTTATTAAATTGATGTAAAATATATTTCTTATGATTAAACTAGGTAGTTATGCCTTATAGGTAGTGACTCATATGACCATCTCTTCCCCTTTATGTAGTATGTATCTTTAATTTAATATATTTTTAACTTGAAGTACCAAACATCATGGCTTAATATTCTAACATTAATAAGTTTTCCCTCCCCATTATGTAAGATGACATTTGCATGACTTGTAATCATGTTGGGCCCTTAAGTACCAAGCATCATTGCTTAATATTCTAACATCAATAAATTTTCCCTCCCCATTATGTAAGATGACATTTTCATGACTTATAATCATGGGGATCCCTTCCAAAAAAATTTATGAAATTTAATTAAAAAAATTATTCCATTTTTAAGAATTTATATGAAAAAATAAAAATTTATCACACTGTAACATACACATCTTAAATAATTTACCACATAATAAAAAAAAAATTTAATTTATTTACACCAAATGTTAACTATTACTATCCTCCTCATTACATCTATTTAATTAAATTCGATGGCTAGGTAATACAGCTGCAAACATGATAATCATTTACACCGGGATTAAAACTCCCACGTACAAAGTACGCTAGGTATGAATTTTCCTGTCAGCTCTTTGTCCGACGGTATCACAAATAGATTATGGTTTCGGTTTATATGAATGAATGTACCAATGATTAATAAATGATATATGACCCGGCATCGAACTCTTGGTAAGTTTTTCTATGGTTCATCACATATGCGAGTCTTTTAAACTTTGGGTTTTGAATTAATATGCAAAGTTCATTAACGAGCAATGGATTACACTGATGATTAATTCCGAGGGGTCGACCCTGTCCCATCGCTTGACCACCGATGAAATCTGGCCCTCGATTTGGAATCTAATCCTACGGTGAGGATTCTTTAGGGTTAGATAATGACTATCCCCCTTGGTACCTGATTTTTCATTCATTGTTCGCCTTGCCGCTGCCTCTGGAGGCAAAACCTGTCGCTCTTAGGGTTCCGCCATGCCTGAGCCCTTTCCTGCTCTGCTACAGCTCCGCATAGACAAAAATGGTGTCCTTCGGTGTGAAAAACTTCTTCGGCGCCAGGTATTATTCGTTTCTTCTATTGCTTAGACTTGTACTCTCGCGTGTGTCGATTCTTTGTCATGAATTTCCAGAAGCTCTAGTTTTTAGTTTAACTAGTTCTAAACTCCTTTGGTTACCTATCTGTTGGCGTACCCACTAAGTTTTTATTTCCCAATGGGTTTGCTTTGGCTCGTCTGTCCAGCACCAGGCATTCTCTCTTGGAACTCACAGTCGACTTATGGATGTTCACACAGGTATTGCACAGTTTAATATTAGCGACGGTTTTCCAAACGTTATTTTCGTTCTGCTTCAGGCATAGGGGTTTCGATTCTAACTCACAAACATTTGTTTACTTGACAGGTATCCTTCTGCTCGAGCATTCGATACAGGGTTTTCTTACAGTTCTGTAAAGCAAGGCTGATCGATACCCATTTTACAGGTATTTAACCTCTTGCACAGGTGTTCGTTTCTCCGGAGTTTTCTTCACCATTGGCGCTGAGATAGGGTCTTTGTTGGTTTGTGTCTTGGATGCAGCCGGAGCTATTCTATGGTATCATGCTGTTGTTCTGTGTTCAGTTAAAAATTTAGCCGAGGGTTTTTACGGCTGTTATGAAAAGACTTCTAGCTAGGGTTTTTCCTTTTTGAAAGATTACTCCAAGCTTGTAATTTATGTCGTTATGCCCGTAGGGTAACTGGGTACTACACAGTTCCATCAGGCTTACTCTGACATTACGCTCTGTCATATTTTCAATGAATTCTTGGATGACATTCGCCTTGGGTTATGAATAGAATGGAAATATATATATGCATTCAGTTTTCAGTGGCCATACGATTCCATGTGTTGCGAGTTCTGGTTTATTATGTGATTATAATTCTGGAACAGAATCTCTATTAATGTTCACGACTGTAGGCTATGTATGTTATGGTTTGTCTTTCCTATGGTAGCCACTGTGCATGCGCGATGTTTCTAAGTAAACTATTCTTACAAGGGTTTGGTCGGCAATAATGTTTTCATTTACATAGCTGCTCTTTGATATTACAGGATTCTTTCTCTGGTTATTTATTACTGCTATCTCGTTAATCTATTCTGGAAATGATAAGCTTTTTGCTGGCATACTTGTCTGTTTTCGTTTTTTCGAGGTTCTTTTAGGAAGTTTTCTTCCTAGGGTGACCGGACCACCTAACAGTCCGTGCTTTCTTTGGAGAGAGACGACCAACCCCGAAGCCTGTTCTGCAGGCACTACGGGTTAACGGTCTCTCTCACCCTTCTTCTGACTCTATGGTGATGTTTTACCTATACCGCATTACTTGGTTTCTAGATAAAATGGATATTGTTATTTTCTTTCTACTGTTATATTCAAAGTTCTTATACAGAAATAACCTCCTACAGGTTTCTTCTTAATTCTGTTACATTATACAGTTAGCTGCTTTAGTCACAGAATCTTTCCATCCTGTCCTCTATACAAGAATTAACAGTTTAAATAAACAAGAAATATTTACTACTCAATTACACAATAGTTTAATTATCTTCCTTCAGTCACAGAGAAAACAAAAGAAAGTATAAGCTGCTTGTTTCAATCTACATAATGAACATATAATTCTTCCTTTCTGCTAATCACAACTAATGTATTTTACTCATCTGGCTCGAATCCGAGTGATGAAATTTATGCCTCCCTTCCACGAGCTGGGCGTTCACGTCCTGCAGCTCTCCGCCGAGCTCAAGTCTGGGTCAATGTTAGTTCAGAAATCCTGGAGGAGAATTTCAGGACAATCCGGTCCTCCTCTCTGACTCCAGTGAAAAACAACAGTCCTGGGGAGTTCACGGGACAATCCGGTCCAGATCTCCAGCCCAGTGTTTAGTCTGTCCTGGATATTGTGTTCTTCTTCCAGCCTGACAGAGTTTCTTTGTGCACAGATCCAACCCCAAACTCTCCTTGGAATGCTTTATTTATTCCAGAGTTTTTGGATAACTGTGAAAACTGTTTTTCTAACTAACACCAGATCTTGATTTACTTTTTTTACCAACAATTTACTTATGAAACTAATTTCACAGTAAATCTTTATTAAAAATAAAATTTGATTTTTGTTCACATATTCTCATTGAAATGACACAGAAGTCATAACTAATCCTTAATTAAAATAAAAACATCTAACTATTTGTTTCCACTAAGATGGTGGTTACAGTTTCCCCCCTCTAGGAGAGAACACCGTCCCCGGTGTTTCCATTCTCATGCAGAGAAAAGCTCTGGATAAGCTTCACGGACGAAACTCTCGTCTTCCCAAGTGGCCTCCTCAGGTCCAAAGTGCTTCCATTGCACTTTAACCTGGGCGATGGCTCGTTTCCGGAGCATGATTTCCCTCCGATCTATTATACTGTGAGGCTCGACCAGAAATTCTCCGTCTGGTTCTACCTGCACACAATGAAATTATGTTACTTATGTAAGTCTTTAACATCACATTATCATTTTAACCATTATGTATTCACTACCTGAATGTTTTGCCAATGGATTATGTGTCTAGGGTCATGAACGTATCGTTTCAATAACGATACATGAAAGACATTATGCACCCGAATGTGGCTAGGAAGCGCTAAGCGATACGCCACCGGTCCCACTCTTTCCAATATTTGGAAAGGACCACAGAATCGAGGTGCTAATTTTGCACAAGATGCCCATCTTAATGTGCTTTTCTTTGGTTTAATCCTGACATATACGTGATCTCCAACTTCATACTCACGATATGATCTTTTTTTTATCCGCATACACTTTCTGCATGTCTTGCGCTGCCTTCAAATTCTGTCGGATCTTCTTTACCTCTGCTTCCATTTCCGCTAGCATCTCTGGTCCCAACATTAGTTTAGTCTCGGGGCTGCTCCAATTAATGGGGGTTCTGCACTGCCGCCCATATAATTCCTCAAACGGACTCATCCTTAAGGATTCTTGATAACCATTGTTGTACGCAAATTCTATCAAGTGTAGATACTCTTCCCATTTAACGGGTTGCTGCATGACATATATCCTTAACATGTCTTCCAGTATCTGGTTCACTCACTCGGTTTGACCGTCCGTTTGCGGATGGTATGCAGTACTAAAATGTACTTGCGTTCCTAAGCCTGTAAACAGAGCCTTCCAAAAAGCTGATGTGAACTTTACATCTCTGTCCGAAATGACAGTCTTAGGAATTCCATGCAGCCTGAAGATCTCACGCATAAATAAGTCTGCTATCTGCACTATTTTATAAGTGGATTGAACAGGTAAGAAATGTGCCGATTTACTTAATCGGTCTACAACTACCATTATAGAGTCATTTCCTCGTTTTGTTTTTGGTAATCCAGTAATGAAATCCAATGAGATTACCTCCCATTTCCATTCAGGAATAGGTATGGGCTGCATTAATCCAGCAGGATGCCTATGCTCCACCTTCACTTGTTGGCACTCTAAACACTTATTCAGATAGCTCGCTATATCTTTTCTCATGCCTGACCAACAGTAATCCTTTTGAATAGCTGTCAGCATCTTTTGATATCCTGGGTGTCCCGCATAATTGCTTCTATGATCTTCATCTAGTATCATGGTTTTTAATTCCATTCGGTTTGGGATAACTATCCTCTTCTTGAAAACCAGCAACCCATCCTGGTTGATCTCATAATCTCCATGTCCACCTTGGCCTTCAGGTGCTTGTGTTTGCTGCCACAAATATTTATATTCAGGATCCTTGTCTGCTTCCATTCTGATTTGATCCAGAAATCTGGTCTCAATTTGATTAACATATAACTCATAAACGCCGTGCAGTTTTCTGCTCAATGCATCTGCTACCCTGTTCTCTTTACCTTTTACATGCTGCAAATCTATATCAAACTCGCTCAGGAAAGCATTCCATCCTTCTTGTCGGGAGTTTAAATCAGCTTGTTTAAAATAGTTGGTTAAACTACTATGATCAGTCTTTAATATAAATCTCTTCCCAAGTAGATAGTGTCTCCATACTCGGAGAGCGTGCACAACTGCGGTCAGCTCCAAATCGTAAGCTGAATATCGCTGTTCATGGTCTTTTAGCTTGCGAGATTCATATGCTATCACCTTTCCCTCTTGTGACAATACAACTCCAACTCCCTCCTTGCAGGCATCCGTACAAACCTCAAATTCCTTATCTGGGTCTGCCACACTTAACACAGGTGTTGTTGTCAATAACTGCTTCAATTTCTCAAAACTATCCTGACATTCTTTTGTCCATCTAAAAATCTGTCCTTTCCTTTGTAGGGAAGTAATGGGAAAGGCTATCTTTGAAAACCCCTTTATAAATCGCCGGTAATAACCAGTGAGACCCATAAAAGATCGTATATCTGCCACATTTTGTGGCACCTTCCATTCCATAATAGTCTTGATTTTCTCCGGGTCTACCGCTATTCCCTTTTTAGATATTACGTGCCCAAGGTACTGTATTTCTTCTTTGAAGAAGTCGCATTTGCTGAATTTTGCATATAGCTGGTGCTTCCTTAACAATTCTAGTACCACTCGCAAATGTTCCTTGTGTTCCTTCGCATTCTTTGAATAAATCAATATGTCATCAATGAATATTAGCACAAAGTTGTCCAAGTAAGGGTGAAAGACACTATGCATCAGCCTCATAAAAGTGGCTGGTGCATTAGTTAACCCAAAAGGTAATACCACGAATTCATAGTGGTCGTACCTTGTGCGGAAAGCAGTTTTGTGTATATCTTCATCCTTAATTCTGATCTGATGATAACCAGACCGCAAATCAATTTTTGAGAACACAGTAGCTCCCCTCACCTGGTCAAACAGGTCATCAAGACGGGGTAGGGGGTACCTGTTCTTAATTGTCAGCTTGTTTAACTGTCGATAATCCATGCACATGCGCATGGTTCCATCCTTCTTCCTAACGAACAATACAGGTGCTCCCCAGGGTGACACACTGGGTCATATGTATCCCTTATCCAGTAATTCCTGAAGCTGCATTTTCAACTCGGTCAGCTCTAGCACACTCATACGGTAGGGGGTTCACGAGATTGGTGATGCTCCTGGCAGCAATTCTATTGTAAAATCAACTTCTCTTTTTGGTGGTAAGCCTGGCACCTCTTCAGGAAATACATCCTTAAATTCCTGTATTACAGGTATATTTTCTAATGCAGCAGTTTTATTCTTAGGTTCAGATAGTCCAACTTGTATAGCATACAGTTGGCATCCCTTCCTTATGCATCTCCCCATCTGGGAAGCTGTAATTGGGTGCAGATGTACAGGCTTCCTTACGCCTTGAATCTCTTGGCGAATACCATTATGATCCATGTAATAAACTATCTTCTCCTTACAGTCTATAAGAGTCCAGTGCTTCTCCAACCAATCCATACCCAACAGTACATCATAAGATCCCAAAGGCAGTATATTTAAGTCCACTACTAACTGTTGTCCACCAATTTGCAGTGCACAGTCCGGTATTTTGGCACCTACTCTTCGTTTAGCCCCTGTAGCTAACTGGACCAACCATGTCTTTTTAAACTTTTGACTTGGCAATTTACATTTTTCTACCAATTTAGGACTTATGTAACTTAAACTGGCTCCCGGATATACCAAAACAGAAACAGGTTGAGATAACAAATTACCTTCCAGTTCTATCATGGTAGGCTGAAAATCGGCTTGCCGGTCCTCCAATGCTGCGTTAATTCTGGGTATGTTCCGAGCAACATCTCCCACAGTAGATGCTTCTTGAAAATTATTTACTGCCTCGGTTTTACCCCGCTGTGGGCAATCTCGGTAGTAGTGCGCTGCCCCGCAGCCCCAACACTGCAGAGGTGGCTTCTAGTTTTGTGGCTGTTCAGGTTTACTTGATGCTTCCACCGTTTTGTCTTCCCCAGGCCATCTAATCCACTGATGGTTCCTACCGAATTGCTTGTTGATTGAGGTTCTGGCGGTACCTCTGAAATTGCTAGTTTTGCCTTTCTTGAATCCAGCGTTGTTTCTATTATCCTTCCTTGTTTGCCACCCTTTTCCTTGGTCTATCTTGTTTTTCGCTTGCTGATAACACAGCCTTGCCTTTCTAATAGCCTCGTCCATTGTCTTAGGATTTTCAAACTCAATACGCTCTTTCATGTGCACAGGTAAACTGCTCAGAAATCTTTGGACTTTGGCTTTCTCCTCTCTTAAATACGGTACATAGCGCAGTAATGATGTAAACTTGGTGATGTACTCATCCATGGTCAACTGTCCTAGCCTTAACTCATGGAATTCGCGAGCCTTTTCATCATAAAAGCGCTCAGTTAAATACTTGTCCTTGAAGTACTATTGAAACTTTTCCCATGTCACGTCGGAATCCTCTATTCCCCGCACGTTCTTTACTTCTTCCCACCATAATGTGGCTTTGTCTTTTAGCTGGTAAATGGCTAACCGTGCTTTAAGACCACTGTCATATTCATACACCTGAAAGTATTTGTTCATATTAATCAACCATGCCTCAGCTACTTCCTCTTTTTCGCCATCGAACGTAGGCGGTTTTATCTTTCTGAATTCTCCGTGCAACTCCACCTTTTGCTTTTTACTTGTCTTCCGTTTGGTTTCATTCTCAGATTCAGCCTCATTAAAATTCCTGTTTGGATGACTCCGTTGTGACTCACTTCTTTCTTTTTGGCTCACATTTTGTTCATCTGTTTGCTGCTCATTTCCCTCTTGGAATTATCTGCCAGCACTGGGCTTCTCAATCCTTTGATTTTGTTTATCGGAAAGGCTTTTTAGGATCCTCTCCTGTTCCTGCATCATCCTAGCATTTTCCCTTCGTACTCTCTCCATTTCTTCCTGTAACTGTTGTACTGTGTGCAACAGAATGTGAGTCTGTTGTTGTTGTTCTTCAATCAATCTATTAGACCGCTGATGCTGCTCTATTCCCAACTGAACCCACATTTCAGGGTTTCCCCCTGGTGGTGGTTGAATGTCTTCGACATTCCGCTGTTGCTGTCGTAAATGTGTCTGTCTTGCTTGTCGTTCCATCTATTTATCTAACTGTGCAATACATACATACAATTGTAACGTCAGTTGGCCCAATAGGGTCCCAGCCTTGTAACAGGCTCTGATACCACTTGTAACATATACATCTTAAATAATTTACCACATAATAAAAAAATTTAATTTATTTACACCAAATGTTAACCATTACTATCCTCCTTATTACATCTATTTAATTAAATTCGATGGCCAGGTAATACAGCTGCAAACATGATAATCATTTACACCGGGATTAAGACTCCCACGTACAAAGTACGCTATGTATGAATTCTCCTGTCAGCTCTTTGTCCGACGGTATCACAAATAGATTATGGTTTCGGTTTATGTGAATGAATGTACCAATGATTAATAAATGATATATGACCCGACATCGAACTCTTGGTAAGTTTTTCTATGGTTCATCATATATGCGGGTCTTTTAAACTTTGGGTTTTGAATTAATTTGCAAAGTTCATTAACGAGAAATGGATTACACTGATGATTAATTCCCAGGGTTCGACCCTGTCCCATCGCTTGACCACCGGTGAAATCTGGCCCTCGATTGGAATCTAATCCTACGGTGAGGATTCTTTAGGGTTGGATAATGACTATCCCCCTTGGTAACTGATTTCTCATTCATTGTTCGCCTTGCCGCTGCCTCTGGAGGCAAAACCTGACGCTCTTAGGGTTCCGCCATGCCTGATCCCTTTCCTGCTCTGCTACAGCTCCGCATAGACAAAAATGGTGTCCTTTGGTGTGAAAAAATTCTCCGGCGCCAGGTATTATTCGCTTCTTCTATTGCTCAGACCTGTACTCTCGCGTGTGTCGATTCTTTGTCATGAATTTCCAGAAGCTCTGGTTTTTAGTTTAACTGGTTCTAAACTTCTATGGTTACCTATCTGTTGGCGTACTCACTAAGTTTTTTTTTATTTCCCAATGGGCTTGCTTCGGCTCGTCTGTCCAGCTCCAGGCGTTCTCTCTTGGAACTCACAGTCGACTTATGGATGTTCACACAGGTATTGCATAGTTTAATATTAGCGACGGTTTTCCAAACGTTATTTTCGTTCTGCTTCAGGCATAGGGGTTTCAAAATCTAACTCACAATCTTTGTTTACCTGACAGGTATCCTTCTGCTCGAGCATCCGTTTCAGGGTTTTCTTACAGTTCTGTAAAGCAAGGCTGATCGATACCCATTTTACAAGTATTTAACCTCTTGCACAGGTGTTCGTTTTCTGAACCTCCTCTCCGGAGTTTTCTTCGCCAATGGCACTGAGATAGGGTCTTTGCTGGTTTGTGTCTTGGATGCAGCCGGAGCTATTCTATGGCATCATGCTGTTGTTCTGTTAAAAATTTAGCCAAGGGTTTTTACGGCTCTTATGAAAAGGCTTCTAGCTAGGGTTTTCCTTTTTGAAAGATTACTCCAAGCTTGTAATTTATGTCGTTATGCCCGTAGGGTAACTGGGTACTACACAGTTCCATTAGGCTTACTCTGACATTACGCTCTGTCATATTTTCAATGAATTCTTGGATGACATTCGCCTTGGGTTATGAATAGAATGGAAATATATATACGCATTCAGTTTTCAGTGGCCATACGATTCCATGTGTTGCGAGTTCTGGTTTATTATGTGATTATAATTCTGGAAGAGAATCTCTATTAATGTTCACGACTGTAGGCTATGTAAGTTATGGTTTGTCTTTCCTATGGTAGCCACTGTGCATGCGCGATGTTTCTAAGTAAACTGTTCTTACAAGGGTTTGGTCGGCAATATTGTTTTCATTTACATAGCTGCTCTTTGATATTACAGGATTCTTTCTCTGATAAATTATTACTGCTATCTCGTTTTTTCTATTCTGGAAAGATAGGCTTTTACTGGCATACTTGTCTGTTTTCGTTTTTTCGAGGTTGTTTTAAGAAAAATGTCTTCCTAGGGTGACCGGACCACCTAACAGTCCGTGCTTTCTTTGGAGAGAGACGACCAACCCCGAAGCCTGTTCTGCAGGCACTACGGGTTAACGGTCTCTCTCACCCTTCTTCTGACTCTGTGGTGATGTTTTACCTATACCGCTTTACTTGGTTTCTAGCTAAATGGATATTATTATTTTCTTCCTACTGTTATATTCACAGTTCTATACAGAAATAACCTCCTACAGGTTTCTTTTCAATTCTGTTACATCATACAGTTAACTGCTTTAGTCACAGAATCTTTCCATCCTGTCCTCTATACAAGAGTTAACAGTTTAAATAAACAAGAAATAATTACTACTCAATTACACAATAGTTTAATTATCTTTCTTCAGTCACAGAGAAAACAAAAGAAAGTATAAGCTGCTTATTTCAGTCTACATAATGAACATATGATTCTTCCTTTCTGTTAATCACAACTAATGTATTTTACTCATATGGCTCGAATCCGAGTGATGAAATTTATGCCTCCCTTCCACGAGCTGGGCGTTCACGTCCTGCAACTCTCCCCCGAGCTCAAGTCTGGGTCAATGTTAGTTCAGAAATCCTGGAGGAGAATTTCAGGACAATCCGGTCCTCCTCTCCGACTCCAGTGAAAAACAACAGTCCTGGGGAGTTCACGGGACAATCTGGTCCAGATCTCTAACCCAGTGTTTAGTCTGTCCTGGATATTGTGTTCTTCTTCCAGCCTGACAGAGTTTCTTTGTGCACAGATCCAACCCCAAACTCTCCTTGGAATGCTTTATTTATTCCAGAGTTTTTGGATAACTGTGAAAACTATTTTTCTAACTAACACCAGATCTTGATTTACTTTTTTTACCAACAATTTACTTATGAAACCAATTTCACAGTAAATCTTTATTAAAAATAAAATTTGATTTTTGTTCACATATTCTCATTGAAATGACACAGCAGTCCTAACTAATCCTTAATTAAAATAAAAACATCTAACTATTTGTTTCCACTAAAATGGTGGTTACACACACTTAGTTATATTAATATTTTATATATTTAATAGATAAAAACATCTCTTTCTATTACACCATTTATTCATTTTTTAATTAAAAATATTAATATTAAAATAAATATATATATATATATATATATAAACTCCACACACTATCATGCAATTATAAAATAATCAATTATCATGGATAACACTATTACGCAATAATAAAATAATCAGTTATCATGGATAAGTCTCGTTTGAAAATTTGTATTCATTAACCCTCAATGCCCAATGCAAAATTATTTCAAAATATAACTTTGGATTGTGTTCCATGTCATTCAACTTTGGATTTTATTCCCTGCGATCATATTTAAAAACAGAGTCTTTATGCTCTTTTATTTTAAGTGATTACCGTATTTAATAATTTAAAATATTACCTTGTGCCACCCTCTTGTTGTTTGCAAATGGCGACACACAACCATAACAAATAAATGTATTAGTCAGAGATTAAATAACAGTACCATTAGCCGTATGCAGAATCCACACCAAGCCATCATGAGGAAATAAGATGTGAATAGATCTAACCAATTAAATCACAGGAAAACAGACAAGTAGTTCCTTGTCCGCATCGGACAAGGAAGGATGCGAAGAACCAACGGGAGAGGATGGAACGGCTATAAGTTTCTTATGCACAGGTGTTTTATAAATAAGGCCTACCCAATATTGTGAAATGCCTATATATAAAATTCGCATAATTTCCCTGATAAAAGAAGGCATATATATAATAATAACAATAACTAGCAATTGCCCCTGTGGTGCAAGGGAACGCCGAAAGGAGGAGGTGTGTGAATGAGTGTTTAAGAAACACTGCTTGAGAACGACTTTCTTGAATAATTTGATTTAAAGTTTAGATATTAAGATGAATCTTATTAGTCTTGACTAATTTTACAAATGCAATTTTTGCAAATACGTTCCTGACAATGAGTAGTTTAAAGGCTTTCCCTATGGAACATATATTTTGGAATAGGGCATGTTGAATTATTTCCATGGTAAACAAGGCATAGGCACAAAATAGGTTAGGAGAGGATGTTGGTTTGTAGGTATAAAAGGAAAGGAAATAGTAATGTCAAATAACCATATTTGTAAATTAGTTTTTGAAGTATGCTACTTGCAATTGTATATCTTGAATATTGCAAGTTTTTTTTCAACTCATTGCTAATCATGTTTGACATGACACATGCACATGACAGTTTGAAACATAAGTGTATAAGCAAATGGAATACATTGATTGGAATTGTTAATGGTACTAAGTAAACACTAAATAGTAGATACTGAACCCTGAAACAACAAATTAAAATTGCCTAAGATTAGTAAAGAGTGACTTGCTAGTGCATATTTGTAATATTCGAAGCGTTTTTTTTTTTTTTTTGAAATTATTGTTAATCATATTTGAAATGATATATGCACATCACAATTTTAAACGTAAGCGTATACAGAAATAGAAAAACATTGATTGAAGTTGTAAATAGTACTAAGTAAATACTAAATAGTAGAGAGAGTAAGATTGAAATGGCTAGTTTAACTCAAACAATTAGAAAGTAATTTATTTTATTTTAGAAAGAGTGAAGCAAATGTACTAAATGTCTTTGCGAAAATCACATTAGAATAGATTAAGTTGACGGGTGTTGAACCAGCGAGTGTGAGGCATCATTAGAATAAGATGGAAAACCTGATCAAATAATATCTTTAAATAGAAACTATAATTCCTACTAGGCGTTTGTAAAATAATGGCTAGTTTGACTGAAATAATAAAAATCATTCTATTTTATTTTAAAAAGAGTAAACCAAATGATCAAAGTTGATAAACTTAATTTTAAATTTTAATATTTATTTTAATAAAAAGAATAATTATTAATTTAATATTAGTAAAATGTAATTTATTTTATTTTACGTTATTTGTTTGTTTATTTATTTATTGATTTTTTTTTTCTATTTATTTATGTAATTTTTTTTTTAATAATATTATATTTTTATTTGTAATTCTATCTTTATTTTATTTTGTTTGTTTTTATTTATTTTTATTTATCTATTCATATTTTGCTTTATTCATTTATTTGTATTTTTTTTAAATTAATTTATTTATTTGTTTTTATATTTTTTTTCTAATATTTTTTGTATGATAGCATTTAATTGTTGAAAATAAAATAAATATATAAATTCAAAGTTTAAGTATGATTTAGTTATTTTTTAACGTTTAATTTTTTCGATAATAGGATTTAGCATAATAGGATAGATTCACGAAAAGCATTTCGAACCGAAGCCAGCAACATCTGTCCAAAGACAATAAAATCCCATGCTAATTATGGTCGATGGCACTAAAACCCCCATGTTAACGTATAGCCAAGCCAAGCAGAGATTCTAGAATATAAGATACTTTTCTTAAAGCGAGTTGCAGAAATGCATCGTCAACAGCTTTAATTTCTGGGTAAAGGTGTGAACTCCCCCTCGCTTTCCTTGTGCATCGTTAAACGTTTATCAACTGCAGATATTGGTTCTAGTTTGGCCAACAACTACTATATGGGAAATAGTGAGCTGCTATTTAAACAATATGCAATTGTTACTTTATTAGTTGTCATAATTAATATGTTACTTAAATGATGCTATTACAACTGTTTTCAAGCAGTTATAACTAAACCACTAGCCCTTTCAACTAATCAAGTCTGAAGTATCACAAAAATGTTGCAAATATCATGTTGGGGAATATAGAGCGGAGGGTCCGGAAATAGACTTATTAGGAATATTGGGGAAAATATCGTCCAGCATAATCTTGCGGAAAATATCGTCAAGCATAAACTTGGACCTGAAAAACTTGGAACAACTTGGAAATATTGACGACTGAAAAACTTGTAAAAAATTTCAACACTAATCATAAGCAGTTGGGTTTTGAGTACTGCAATATTTTGCTAGAGGGACCTTGTTTGGTACATGCTTCCATATATGTTTTGCAAGAAGCTTTGGTAGGATGAGTCATTCTGGAGAAACATATGACTTGTATATGATTCAAAGGGAAGGATTTTACCCGCCTCTCATGAAAATTGTATCACGAAAGGCGACATTTTATTGTCACTTTTCAGTATTAGAACTACCTCCAGCAGTGCTGAGAACTTGCATTTCAGCTCAACTCTCACTATTCCCATCTTCAAGCTAGTCAGAGTTGAAGTTGCACTGGATATAATCCATTGCAGTAGTGAGCAGTGAGCACATCTTCTACAAGTCTTAGAGTATGTGGTATTTACAGTCATAGGTTGAACATTATTTTATTCAGATTTCCATGCTTGAATTTCTAGAATTATTAGAATCAATATTTAATATGTCCTTAAAGCAACCAATCCCCTTTCAAGAGACGAATCATTTTTGAACAGCCTGTTTTGGGTACATGTTAGCTAGAACATCTTTTCCTGGTATTGTCTTCTTGTGCAAGCTTTGTTAGACACCGCAAACTTTTCTTGGGATTTTTGTTTGGGATTTTTGAAGATGCTTCTGCATCATGTCTGCACTGACCTCTTACCTAGGCTGCTACATGACCCAGCAGCGATGGGAGAATAGTTGGAAAGGTTTTCATTCAGAAATAAAGCAAAGAAAAGCCCAATCGATGCGATAGATAATAGCCATGCTAATTTTAGAGCTAGCTATGATAGTGGACACATCCTAGTAAATCTAAATCTAGATAGAGATGTGTTTCAAATTAAGATAAATTAGTGAACCATTGGTGTCGTCTCTGGAGACATGCTATGTACAGCATGGAGACATGTTATGTTATAGCTGCACAAATATAGCATAGCATCCTGTTTGTGAGATTTATGATGAAATAGTTGTACTGGTGCAGCTGATATTCCGAAAATACCAGAAAATAATAATAATTGAGTCATAATCCAATAAAAATGTCAAGAAATGGGAACAGATGGAGCATACATAGATGAAATAATTAATGGTCTCATAACAAGAAGAAAATTTGTAAAGGTTCCACTGAAAGAAAGAGTGAGTCATAATCCAAGGGATATGGGTACAGCCATGGATATGGGTGAAGGTTCAGCAGCTCCATTGGTGGAGCAACTGACAGCACATGAAGCTGAAACGGCAAGAGATGGAACATCTGATGGAACCCAACAGTTAGAAATATGATAATGTATATTAGAATGAAAAAGTGACCATGAATAATGGAACAGGTTTTTTAGATAGAAAACAAGCAAGCAAACACAAAATCAATAAATTGAATTTTCAGATTAATCTCTTGTCACCAAAAGGGCAAGTTCACTAACCAGGTTTCTCTTTCAATTAAACGAAATGTCTCCAGCAAGAAACTAAGACCGATAAGGGCCTTTGCAGAGGGTGATTATGTGCTTCATGGACCTTGGCTGGGCAGAGTGGTTGAGGTTGTGGATAATGTGACTGTTGTGTTTGATGATGGTTCAAAGTGTAAAATAATGAGGGCTGATCCAGAGCACCTCATGCCTGTTTCCAGGAGCCTTTTGGGAGATACAGATTATGATTATTATCCAGGTCAGCGTGTATGAGGTAGTTCTTCAACGATTTTCAAGAATGCTAGATGGTTGCGAGGTACATGGAAGGCGAGTCGCATGGAAGGCACAGTAAGTAATGTGGAGGTGGGATCAGTATATGTTTACTGGATTGTTGCAACAAATCCTGGCCCTAACTCGAAGTCAACAACCATCCCTGCAGATATGCAGGATCCTAAAGAGTTGAGGCTCTTGTCTTGCTTTTCATATGAAAATTGGCAACTAGGTGATTGGTGTCTCCTTCCCATATCTGAAAGGAGAATCTTAGGCATAACTACCACTGCCAAGCAAGATACTGCACCAGATAGAAACACAGAAACAGTTGTAGGGAATCACACTTTGCCTGCTTCAGATTCTGGGAATCAGTTGGGAATGACATTTTTACCATAGTATTGGCAGTGGATAGCCTGCAGTTAATGAGACAGAGAGACATAAGGCCTACCATACTTCCACTATACATTAATTGTCACTGTTATCAACACCACCACCAAAAAGAAAAAGGCAATGAATAAATAATAGAAAAAACAGCATAAGCAATACAACCTCCACTTTCCAAGGGTAGCACAATTGTCCATGTTTGGTTCCAAGTATATTTAACCAAAGCTGTTTGTGTTGTTCATGATCTCCCTTCGAATTATAGATTAAACAAAATGAAAGAAAAATGAATTTTCATAAAAAAGAATGAAGAATTACCAAAGCCTCATGCATCCACTCAGACGGTATGCCCAATTTCTTAATAAATTGCTTTTGTGTATCAACTGAACTCCATGTTTCACAATATTGGCATAAAATTTCTTTGATAACTTTCTCATGAAGCATTGGATAATCTGGTGTAGGTGGCATGTGAAGAACAACATATATGGCCCAATGACACTCTCCCACACAAAGCAGTTGTGACACAAAGCTCATGTAGAATACATGCAGCTCTTTTGAATCCACTAAACCAATTGCTTGCAGAATGGACTGTTGGTGCCAAGTCATATGATAATCAAGGGCATCATAAGTGGATGAAAAAGAAGTGAACATCTTACTCAGATTCACATAATTCTTCTCATCGCTAGCATGAAGTAACATGAGATAATAAGTTAGATCATACCGCCCTTCCACATTCAAATTTGATGCCTCTTCTAGAGGTCCTTCATCAATGTAGATGGGAACTGGTGGTGGTGCTACTCCTTGGTCAACAAGTTGTTGAAAAAATACTGATAATGGTTGGAAGAGCACTATCTGGCGCTAAATGATACCACATCAACAGGCCTAGATAACGTTTCCAATCTACTTCCATACCCTTAAGAGCACCTTGAATATCTCCTCCAAGTAACTTACACAGCTTCAACCTGTCCTCCTCTATGAAATTATAATCCAACCCTTCAGTGTCCCATGCTTCTAGTTGGGCAGCCATATCCGTTCTGTTAATCATTGACCCGCCAGCTTCATTGATCAGACAAGCCATTCTCACATCTCCTCTATAAGCAGACAGTTGGACGGCTTCATCCAGTTGTCTCCCAGTCAAAAGTGAAAATATATGTTTCAAGTCATTCCCCTCTTTTAAACCCCTAACTTCTTCCTGTACACGGTGATCAACGCTCTCCTGCAGCCAGCCACTAAACTCTGCCCTGCAAATTAAAGGCTCTGCTTCAGGATCAATTTTCGTAGAACCCTCCTTTACGTCTGTCATGCTATCAAACTCTTCGTCATTTTCTATGGGCATACGTAATTTTGCATCTCTCTGTAAAAAAAGAACGCTCAAGAGGTGCCAAACCATGACTTGGTTTATCGATATGATGTGTTTCGATCTAGACAACCCTGGAACAATGAGTTGCTTCTCAATAAGCTCTCCATAGCCTTGACAAACGTCTGGAATCTCAGAGCGGTTGCAGATAGCTTCCCTCAGTTTCAAATTATGTGGACTATGCTCCGACTCAGCAAGAACTCTACTCATCAACATGTGATGCTTGAGTGGTGAAACAAATTGCAAATCAATAAGGTGATCATTCAATTCATCCTGCTCATTTTTCACCGTTCTGTCAAGGGCAACTTTCTCAATGTGGATTAAGGATGACAAACCATTGACATTGGCAGTCTGCCCAACAGACATACCGATGTGCACGAGCAGCCCATTGGGTCCCCACCCAACCCTGAAGGACCTCCCCATAAATAATGCCGCATCAACAACATTACCAGAATGCGCAGATATAGGACTTTCCATCTTCACATCAAGACTGAAACCCGTTATTTTTGTCCTCTTAGATGGGGCCAATTCCCCCCTATGTTGTTGTGTCATAAGAATGAGAGGCGAAGAATCTCTATTGTGCTCAAGCGAGCATTGTGTACCTGAATAAGGATACTACTGCCATGTCCTGTGTGGGCTTGCCTTGTGCTTGGCGGGAACTCCTCTCTGGACGGTTCCCTGTAACCCACTTTGACGAGCAGCCTCTTTAGCTGGGGTTTTCTGCATAGCGTTCCTAAAAACCCGAGACGCCCTATCTCTGATTCCCGGCATTGCTATGTCCTCGGCTTCTTCTTCTTCTTTTTCTGTAGGAAAAAACAACATTCTCATCTGTTGCATTTTCACGGGATCGAGCCTCAGATGCTCGGGAAGAGAATGAGAGAGCACGCTTCGATGCGAGGCAACTTGGATTTCATCCAACGCCATTTGATCCTCCGCATTTTCTTCTGGATTCCTTGCCACCACTATCTGTTCCTTGGCCCCTTCTGAGGATCTGGGCTGTTCCAGCATTAGAATATCAACAGAAGGCTCCTTATTATTTTCTTCTTCTTCTTCATCTTCGTCTTCATCGTCCAACCCATACCTGCTAAAATGCTGAACCACGAACTTCCATTCACAGTTCCAAGGACGAATGATATAAACTGAGCACCTTGTCGTTCATTCGTTTTCTTCAATCTTTCTCTGTACTCGTCCAACTCTTCACTCTTCAAGAGACTAGCTTCTTCAAGGATAAGAGTGACCTCTGCAGGTTTGTTAAGGCCCTCGCCTACAGGAGGCTTGCTGTTTTCATCCCCATAAACCCTTATTTCGCAATTATTGAACTCAACAATATTTTCTAATTCCAGCCATCTGACATCCGTTTCCCCAAAAAAGCTAACATACCCATACCCTACTCTTCCAACGACAAAATTGCGCACTCTGCTACAATATCCCACCTGTAGACTCTCTCTTGAAATTAAATCTGCTACAGATGGCTCTGTAAAATAATCGGTCCTGTCACACAATTGCTCTCCCCCTTAAACCCCCGGTTGCCCTTTCCCAGCGGTCGTGTTCTAACCAGAGCACACCGGGAAACCAATGTTCGAGGAAACTGCTGATAACTAGTTGAAATCTGGCTGAAAACTGGATCTTACTTGGCACCTCTGAAAATATATATAGATCCGGCGGGCAAGAGACAGAAGGGCGGCTATAGAGCAAAGACTTCGCAGGGTTCGAGTCGCTGTTCAGTTGCGTGTCTGATACACAAAAATTTGAAATTGTGAGCTGGTGAGAGGAGATGGTGAAACTGTGAGCTGGTAAGAGGAGGTGGTGCCAAGTGTCAGATTTTTTACTGGCTGGAAGGGCGATGGGAAAGCCCTCTCATTGGCTGGAGTGAACAGTGACATTCAGCCAAAGCCAACAAAGGGAACGCCTTTCGGCGTAATTAAAAAATAAAATATATATATATATATATATAGGGGAGAGGGGTCAGTCATTAGACATCTCAGTAATGATTGGCCTCCATGCCACGTAGGATCGGTCGATAGCATGTACGACACTTGTCAACTATGTGGGCAAGCATGTGGCGGGTACCATCCACCGGTCAAACTGGTCACCAACCTTCTGAACCGGTCGTCCCCCACCATTTAACGTTGGCTTCTCCAGGGAGCTTGGTTTTTTGCTTCGGGTCTGCTTGCTGTTCGTTTTTGGCTCCGACTGTTGCGCAGAGGAGCATCGATGCCTGATGCCTCCACCACCGCCCTCCGCACGCTTCATCCCTCCTTATGGTGCCTGTGCCCTCCTGGCTCGAGCTCTCTTGGTCCTGGTTCGACCACGGCGACATACAAAACTCTCATTCCCTCGACTCTGTGGTGGTTTAACCTCGACACTGTGGTGGATATACCTCGACTATGTGTTATTATACCTCGGCTCTTTGGTGGCTATGCTCGGCTCTGTGTTGCTTACTCTCGGCTATGTCGTTGTTATACCTCAGCTCTGTGGTGGTTTTAATAGTCTCTGTGGTGGTTATACTTAGCTCTGTGGTGGTCATACCTCGGCTTTGTGCTGGTCATACCTCGGCTCTGTGGTGGTTATGCTGGGCTCTATGGTGGTCATACTTCGGCTCGGTGGTGGTCATACCTCGGCTCTGTGGTGGTTTTATTTGGCTCTGTGGTGGTTTTACTCGGCTCGGCCCTGTGGTGGTTTTAACTCGACTCTGTGGTGGTTTTACTCGGCTCTATGGTGGGCATACCTCGGCTCTGTGGTGGTGGTGGTCATACCTCGACTCTATGGTGTTTTTACCTCGGCTCTGTAGTGGTTTTACCTGCGTTCGGCACTGCGTGCTTACAGGTCTGGATGCTCCGAAATGTGTTTTCAGATGCGTTTTTCAACTCTGGATGTTGTGAATTGTGCTTTTAGGTGCGTTTCCTTGTTGGTTTTAGTTTTTTTTTTTAGTGTTTTTTCATGTTTTTTAACATTTGTGCTCTGTGAATGATTGGGCTTTTGCATTGTTTGCAGGTCAATGCAGAGGCCAAGGACAATTTAGTTGGCTGGAAAGGCAAGGAGGACAATGCAGCTGGCAAGGAGGAAGGCCAGGAGGGAGAGGAATTCAAGGAGAGTAGTCTTAAAGTAGGACTCTGTCCTACCAATCATATGTATGTGTTTGTAAACACATTTAACCTTAAGGATATGTTCTCTGTTCAGCTTCTTTACTGTATTTTACTGTGTTTTTAAACACTTGGGTTTTCTATAAATTCTCTGTCTGGTTTTTTATGTTAATTAAAAGAATCTGAATAAATTGAGATATAGGGTTTAGGGTTTATGGTTTTCTGTAAATGTTTAAAGTAAATTGGTAATTTTTTTATTGTTTGTGTTAATTAAAAGAAACTGTGTAAACTGAGATTATGGGTTTAGGGTTTATGGTTTTCTGTAAATGTTTAAAGTAAATTGGTAATTTTGTGATTTTATGTGTTAATTAAAAGAATCTGTGTCAATTGAGATTCTGGGTTTAGGGTCTATGGTTTTTTGTAAATGTTTAAAGTAAATTGTCTGGTTTTTTGTGTTAATTAAAAGAATGTGTAAATTGAGATTCCGGCTTTAGAGTTTATGGTTTTCTGTAAATGTTTAAAGTAAATTGTCTGGTTTTTTGTGTTAATTAAAATAATATGTGTAAATTTAGATTCCAGGTATAGGGTTTATGGTTTTCTGTAAATGTTTAAAGTAAATTGTCTGGTTTTTCTATAAATGTTTAAATATTTTTATCCACCACAGAGCTGAGAGCCGAGGTATAACTGTTTTATATTTTGTACATGTTTTCTCATACTGTGTTAGTAATGTTGAGGTTTAGGGTAGGGTTTCTGTGTTAATTAGAAGGAATCTCTGTAAATTGAGATACAGGGTTTAGGGTTTATGTCATTTTCTCATACTGTGTTAGTAATGTTGAGGTTTAGGGGAGGGTTTTTTTGTGTTTATTAGAAGGAATCTATGTAAATTGAGATACAGGGTTTAGGGTTTTTGTCATTTTCTCATACTGTGTTACTAATGTTGAGGTTTAGGGTAGGGCTTTTGTGTTAATTAAAAGCAATCTTTGTAAATTGAGATATAGGGTTTAGGGTTTATGGTGTTCTTTAAATTGATATTTTGATGTTTAAATATTGGTGTAAGCACCACAAAGCCGAGGTATAACCACCACAGAGTCGAGTATGTTAATAATGTTTTATATTCTATACATGTTTTCAATTAATTTCATGACATTTTCTCATACTGTGCTGTTAATAATGTTGTCTAAATTATCATACTGTGTTGTTAATAATGGTGGCATTTTCTCACACTGTTATAAATTGAGATATAGGGTTTAGGGTTTATGTCATTTTCTCATACTTTGTTAGTAATATTGAGGTTTAGGGTAGGGTTTTTGTGTTAATCAAAAGCAATTTGTGTAAATTGAGATATAGGGTTTAGGGTCTATGGTTTTCTATGAATTGATATTTTGATGTTTAAATATTGGTATAACCACCATAGAGCCAAGGTATAACGACCATAGAGCCGAGTATGTTAATAATGTTTTATATTCTGTACATGTTTTCAATTAATTTCATGACATTTTCTCATATCGTGTTGTTAATAATGTTGTCTAAATTCTCATATTGTGTTGTTAATAATGTTGAATTCAATTATGAATTCAATTTCTTTGTTCACACCCTCTGTTGATTGTTCAGGGTATCATTGGTTTGCAGTTATGATTTTTATAATCCACTTCTTTTTAATCAATTAAGAGGTAGGATCATTCAATCATGGTTGTTCTCATTGCAAGACACATTTTCAGAGTGGGGCAATGGGCCAAAATCCAAGTTGGAATTTGGTGTCATGGACATTTTTTTGCTTATGAATTCAGTTTCTTTGTTCAGAGTATCCTCCTTTATTCAGTGGTTTTTATTGATGAAGTTAGCAAGTAATTTTCACAACCTAAAACTTGGCACCTAGCTACCTACTCCACCTTAGCAGTGGTAGAATAACTACCCTGGGGGACAGTAACAACGAAGGTGGTCATCATGCCAAGATTTATCTATTTCTTGATTCCAAACCCACTTGCAAGAGGAAGCAAACAAATTCTATATGAAATTATAAATTGAAAAAAAACTTTACCCACTTACAAATATATAAATCATTCAATCTATGAAATTATATTGTTAACTGAGGTGTGATTATTGTTTAGTGTCAGAATGTCCCCCAAACGTTTTATACAAATTCTCTGGTAATAATATTGATCATTGTATTCACTTAATCATGTTGAGTGAGCTGAGGAAGAAAGCTTTATTGTTTAGTGTAAGAATGTCCCCCAAACGTTTTCTACAAATTCTCTGGTAATAATATTGCTCATTGTATTCACTTAATCATGTTGAGTGAGTTGAGGAAGAAAGCTTTATTGTTTAGTGTAAGAATGTCCCCCAAACGTTTTCTACAAATTCTCTGGTAACAATATTGATCATTATATTCACTTAATCATTTGAGTGAGCTGAAGAAGAATCTTGCAAAAAAAATTACAGAAAAGAAAATTGGATAATTGACAGGTCTCTAAAGTTCAAGAGGGTATGCTTGCCAAAAAATTCTGGGTAAGGCTACAAACCTTCAAGGAAATCCCATTTATTTCCTTCTATTTTGATTCCAAGGACTTGAATCTGCCTTCTATGGAGGCAGAGCAGCATTCATATGTTGTTTTTTATGAACTTTTGAGCCTAGCAATAGAAAAGAAATAAAAAATTTCTAAGAGGATAAGGGCAATTCTTATAAGGCATCGAGAGATATATATGTTGCTTTGAACGAGACATAGATTCTGTCTTTATTAGAGATGCATACCAAGACTCAGAGTTGATTGGAAAGGACCCACTAATCATTTTGCACGTGTATCATACAATTTCAACATCTATTCTTAGACTATCAAAACCCATTTTGGATATGATCAGGAACAGCTGGACAGGTCTTCAAATACTTGGAAGATTGTGATAGGGTACATATCGTTGTTTATCACTTAAAGCTTACCTATGTACAATCTAAGAGAAATGTATTGATATTCATCTACTTTCTCAAAAATAGGACTGCAATACATCGATGGTGACTGTGTCAGCAAAGGAATTGTGGGATTGATGAAGGGCTGACTGGGGTTGAGTAGTGCCATTCTCTCATGACCGTGGCATGTCCTTATGGTAGTTGCATCAATTATTGTTGCAACTACATCCTCCCTAACATCAATAATTGCCTCAAAGCAGGTTGTTCAACCCAGTGCTCCACCTGTTATTAATGCATCCATTATTGCAGCAACAAATATTCCATCTATTATCGCTACATCTACAATGTCTGCATCTACCTATGCTTAGTCTAGGAGAAATGTATTGAGGTTTAGGTAGGATCATTAAATTAGGGTTGTTCTCATTGCAAGACACATTTTTAGAGTGGGGCAATGGGCCAAAATCCAAGTTGGAATTTGGTGTCATAGACCTTTTTTGCTTATGAATTCAGTTTCTTTGTTCAGAGTATCCTCCTTTATTCAGTTATTTTTATTGATGAAGTTAGAAAGTAATTTTCACCTCCTGCATTGAAGCCCCCACATGGCATGGAGAATGAGAACGGGGTGATAATTTGAAACTTGTAGGCGAGAGGGGTCAGTCCTTGGACACCTCAGCAATCACTGGCCCCCATGCCACGTAGGACCGATCGACAGCATGTACGACACTTTATATATAGAAACTGTAGGATATAGAAATTGTTTGATATACAGGTGTAGGATATAGAAACTTAACAAACTTGTAGGAATTAGAAACTTTTTGATATATAGGAACTAGAAAGTGTTTGATATATAACTTCATAAAAAATCTGATATAGGCCAAGGCTATACTTCAACAGATTAACAAAATTGTAGGAATTAGAAACTGTTTTATATGTAGGAATTAGAAAGTGTTTGAAATATAACTTCATAAAAAATATGATATAGGCTAAGGCTATAACTTCAACAGATTAAAAAACTTGTAGGATTTAGAAACTGTTTGATATGTAGGAATTATAAACTGTTTGATATATAACTTCATAAAAATTCTGATATAGGCTAAGGCTATTACTTCAACAGATTAAAAAACTTGTAGGATTTAGACACTGTTTTATACATACTAATTTGAAACTATTTGTAGCTTCCCAAACATCCATGGATGCTATCATTAGCAAACCTATTTGATCCTTACCAAAATCACAGGGTCTTGTGGATACAAAAATTAATTCATGTCACCCTATGCTTGATGGCTTCCATTTCCTGCATTGTCGAAAATTGTTGAGTTGACTTCCTTACCCAAGTCTGGTGGACTGCCCAACATTGGATGATTAGGATGTGCCTGAATGTTGGCATATAGTTGACTCCAATTTGCTCCATGTATCCATGGTGGAACTGAGTAGCCCAAGTTTCCACTTGTGTTACTAACCATAACACTGACTGCAAGTGTCATATAAACACAGTTAGGATTCAAACCTGCACTGGTAGGAGTATAAGAGGTGGGCCTAACCCCTGCTTGATAGCTGGGGACTTGGATGTTAATGAGGTCTTGGAATGATGGTGTCTGATTCGCAATGTGGTCCAGCGTGTTAGACATCAACCTATTTGCCTCAGACTGGCTTGAACCATGGTCTTCTCTGCTTGTCACCCCTCCTTTTTCCAACTCTTGCTGAACCTTTCTTGCTTCTCTCTCTTGCCTTGCCAATTTCTTTTGATGTTCCTTATCTTCCCTTGCTTTTTGTCTTTCCAACCTTTCCTTTGCTCGAGCTTCTGCTGCTGAAATCCTTGCAGCCCTCTTTTCAGTGGCTAACTCCTTCTTTCTCTTTTTAGCTTCCTGAATTTCATTCTTTTTATGTTCAGACTCGAACATTAAATTCATATAATCTTCAGATGTGAGCAATTGTGAACTCCTCCCTAAACGAAGATAATCTGATGTTGAGTTCCTTGATGAGGCCTTCACTCTCTCTATTGGTAGCTTTAGGAATGCACCAAGTAATCTCTGCTTTTCTATTGCCCCATGCTCCTCCAGACCTGGCACTAGGATTTCATCTTCTGGGACAAATGATTGGTCCCCATTGTTGTCTTCTTTAGGTACTTCATGCTGAATAGGCTCATCTTCCAGCGATCCATTGTCCACAAAATAATGAACAAGTTCGTTGTTCAACCCTGATGGTTGTGAAGGCATGTCCATGCTTTCATCCTCATTGGTGGTAGATACATTATTTCCAGTGATATTCATCACGATCTCTGCCAACCATGATGGTGCACTTACTTGGGTTGGCATAGTCAATTGCTCATTGTCAGCTGCATCAGTGGGTGTCACAGCCTCATTGATATTGTTAGTTGGTTCATGATTGAACTGTGTCTCACTGACATGCTCAGCATCATCATCACCACATAACAACCCTTTAGAAAGGGACATTATACCTTCAGCAGCAGCTACATCTTCTTGGGCACCAACATGATCTTCTAAGTTCTCTGCTTCTTGACCTTCCACTTTAAATGCTTGGCTATAACTGGTATCATGCATAAGAGCATCAAAATTGAGTGGTCATATACCAATCCTCCTAAATCTAGCCTTGATATTAGAAGGTGTGAGAGCCATTTAAATGCTTTACTTGCAAGCTCAGCTAGCTCAAACCTCTTTACTTCCACCCATGGATTATTTGCCATCCATGAAGCTCGCTCGACCCTAAAATATTTCTTGAAAGGCCCAAACACGCTCACATCAAGGGGCTGCAATCTGTGAGTGGTATGATCCAGGAATGTTAACGAGTCAATGCCCAACTTATTGGCCTCCTCGATTGTCTGCACAGCCATGTGGCTTCCATGGCCATCTAAAATCAATAAGTGCCTATTTTCAGGCGAGACACCACCCGGTACAGAAGCAGCAGAGTGGCAAAGCCAATTCAGGAATAGTTCCTTTGTCATCCATGCATGTGGATGTGCAGCCATGCATGCCCCTGGTTCACTATTATGTATATAATTTTTTAGTTGAGATTTACCTTTAAATAGATAAAATTCTGGTATTGATGAACCAGTTGCATTGACACAGGCAAGAATTGTGATCCACTCCCTGCTCTTAGGCAATATCTTAGGCACATTTCTACTCCCTCTCTTGGCAATTACCCGCATACCACAATTTCTTCCTACCTATAAGCCTGTTTCATCACAGTTCCATATATGGTCTGGGGCATATGAGTGTTGGTCATATGCAGCAGAAAGAGTGTTATAGAACTTGGAAACAATTGCAGGGCGTAGATTTAAAGCCCGGTCTCTGTCAAGGCCCTCCGTTGTACATAACACAAGGTCTGGATGCCTCTTTTTAAACCCACTCCACCATGACTTACAAGGAAAACCATCTTTAAAGGGGTTTGGCCTCCCTTGACAGATTTGAGCTACAGTGGATTTAAGTTGTATAAGCTATAACCCATGTCTCAATTGGGCCATCTCCTTACACCACTCGACCACCTCATCCTCCTGCTCTTCAGTCATAACTGTAACAGACCCTCTACGCTTTGTATTAGTCAAGTTTCAACCCATTTATCCAATAATGTATGTTAGAGGCAGCAATACCATGTTTTTTTGTAGATGCATGGATTGAATATCCCTTAAACTCGATGTCATCAATTGCAACGAGCATGTCTTGCTTTGTCCAACCTCTGATGGCACTGATTTTATTTGTTGAACTTGTGCCTTGTACTGTGGTTGAAGGTGGCTCTATGGCTGATGGTGGGCTAGGATGATCTGCTACCACAGGGTCCTTTTAAACTACATTGTTGGGAGCATTGGGAGCGTTGACATCCTCATCTGATGACTTGCTCCGCGGTTGGGCCCCCCTTCTCCCTCGCCTCTTGTTCCTTATCTGATCTGCAATAGAAACTCTTGGCATGGCTACGACAACCTGCAATTTCCAGCATCGTTAAGAAATTTGATAAGTATTACAGCGCAACTGTATAGAGTAAACTATAATTATGTATGAATTCAAATATTATTGCTAACAATATGAAATATTCAAGGCTTTGTTGTGAATTAATTGACATTGAAGTGGAACAGACCTGGTTTACCTGAACAGTTGAATTTGAATTACATTGTTATTGTGAATTAATTTTTCATTATATTGTATTTCAATTATGTATTACTTGTAATATAAGCATGAGAAAGATATGTGATACCTACATGGTTGTTAGCTACATGGACTTGTCTAAAAGCAGTAAGTGCCTGTTTTAACATGGACTTATCTTTGAACATGGACTATGTGTTGGAACTATTTATGGTTGTTAGCCACATGGACTTGTCTAAAATCAGTAAGTGCATGTTTTAACATGGACTTATCTTTGGACATAGACTGTATGTTGGAGATATTTATGGCTATTAGCTACATGGACTTGTCTAAAATCAGTAAGTGCGTGTTTTAACATGGACTTATCTTTGGACATGGACTATGTGTTGGAACTATTTATTGAAAGATGTTATTGAATATAAATTCAATATCCAAATCTAGTTAATAAGCACAACAAAAGGAGGATGCAACTACATTTATACTGTAGGAAACTAGAAATGTACTGTAGGAAACTAGATTTTAAGCTTAAAAATTGATACTGCTTTCTATTGCCTGTTATGCCTCTAAAGCCTGAACGAGGCAACTACATTTATACTGTTGGCAACTAGATTTTAAGCTTAAAAATTGATACTGTATTCTATTGCCTCCTATGCCTCTAAAGCCTTAATGCTGACACTACATTTGCTCCACACAAATTGATGTACTGTGCCAATCTACCTCAGCTTTCAACGCCCAACTCAGAATCCTTTGTTTTTCTTAGGAAAACCCTCTACCCGATTTGCTTCCAATTTTTGTTAAAACACCGACAGCTTATATAGTGAGTTCAATGGCACGCAGGCATTGTTCCTATGTAGTTAGTAGGTTGTTGTTCTTATAAATTTTGAAGGGCACTGTTCTTAGGGGATTGTTTGTTGGAACAATTTCTTGAAAGATTTTACTCATAAACATAACTCTACGTGATTTTCTTATAAACATAACTCTCATTACTTATAAACTTAACATAGTTTCTCAACTAAAATAATGATAAAGTACACAATATCTTGAATAGAACAACGAAATACCTGTATGTCTCCAGCAACGCTCTAGCAACTGATGAAGAGAATGAATGTGACAATGTGCACACACTCAGTTTAGAATGTCACACTGAGCACACTTTGTCTGGATGAAGAGAATGAATGTAACACTATGCACACACTTTGTCTAGAATGTAACACTGATCACACTCTATCTGTATGTCTGGAACACTATTTGAAAACGATTGTATGTCTGCAAAATGGAAACTCACTTTCTGAAAATGATTGTATGTCTACAAAATGAATGGAACATTGTCTGAAAAATCTGAATGTATCTCAGTAATAGCTTAAAAGTATAATGAATGCTTCAAATGCAGTAAGAGTTGATGTTTTATAGTTTTATGATCTAGAATTAATTAGTAGGGAAGATTGGCATGGATTGCCATCTCCCAAATTTAATTCTATGTTGTGGATTGATTTGTACATGATCCAATCGCTGATAAGCTTTCATGGTTGATCCTTGTGCTTTCCTGAATTTAATTCCTGAATTGAAATGCTTTCCTAAATTTAAAGGGTTGTTGTGTTTAATTCTTGAAATGAAAGGTTTGGGTGAACTATTTCATGAATTGAATGGTGTCATTTAATGTCTTCAATAGGCTGAATGGTTAAACAGACATGTACATATGGCTGACACACATTTCACCTATTTTTGTGCAGGTGTTACCCAGTCCTTGTGCAAGTGTTACCCAGTCCTTGTCCAGGTGTTACTCAGCAATGGAATCTATTGCCCCAATGCAAAATCAAGTGGTGTCTGTTTGATGGGATAACTGTACTTTTGGATGGAAAGCATTGTAATGTTTTGTAGTGCATTTTGCCTTAGTTGGTAATTCAAAACTGGAGGTACTTGAGACAATAGGTCTTGTCAACTTGTGATGTTAAGACTTGGTGTATGACAGTTGTTGGTCTAGTAAAAAAATGTGCCCATTTTGGACATATTTGTATAACTTATATAACTTATTATCAAATATTTCTATGCATATTTTAGTGAGTTTGTCATTATTGTTTGATGGATGTGTGGGACCAGTACTATAACTACTACTGGGCCTTGCACAACAATAGAAGCCTCTCCCCTAATTAAAAAATATATTAAAATATAAATTAAAAAATATTAACATTAATAATATATATAGTCTAATATATAGACTAAGTTTTTTTTTTGTTAATTTTAATTAAACTGCCAAAAAGAATTTTAGAAACTTGAGTTTAAATTATTTATTCTGTAAAATTTAAGTGCTAGAGAGGTTTCAAGGTGTTAAATTCATTCATGCATTTAAAAATGCATTTTAAACAACAAAATCACATTTTTTCTTGAAATTATTTTGTGGTGAAAATTTTGATTTTGTCTATAAGTTAGCATGCATATATATATATATATATATATATATATATATATATATATATATATATATATATATATAAATTATAAAACTTCGAAAAATATTTGGAAAAACTTTTATTAAAAAAAATAAAAAAAATAAAAAACTTGATAAAAAAAAATGAGGTTTGGGGTAGGGCGTCAATTCTTGGAATCGAACCCACCCACAATGTGTTGTGTGGATACACACACATTGTGGATGAGGTTGATTCTGTTAATCACCCCCCACCCCAAAGTCTCACCAAAGTGTCGCAAGAGCGACTCGAGCGACGTTTTTGTAATTGCCATGTTTGTGGCCACACTATGCGTGCTCCCACACAACACAATGTGGGTGGGGTTGATTATGGGAAACGAACCCCCGCCTTATCACAGTGCCAAGGGGACATTTGCTGCTCCAATCGCCATGCCAGTGACCCCTTGGCTCCATAGTCAAGCAAGGGCATCATCCTCGCCCACACAGCAGGAGTTGTCTATGTGCGCTCATCCTATGTGGGTGGGGTCGATGCCCCCACTCGGTCGTGGCACCAAGGGATCACCTACAAGGAAATTGGAGCGGAAACCACCCTAGTTTCCACGCAACCAGCCCTTTGGTGGTGCGACTTAGTGCAGACATCAACCTTGCCCCAAAAAACAAAATTTGAAGTGTTATACCACCATTCAGCCAGAGGTAACCACATGACCCATTGTGTTTGTTTATCAGATACAAAACAACGAAGATATGCTTCCAAACATTTGTTCACTATCTCAGTTTAACCATCAAATTGAGGATGATGAGATGAGCTATGAGCTAGTTGAGTACCCAAACAAGAAAATAATTATGTCCAAAAATTTCCAATAAAAATGGGATCTCTGTCGCTTACCATAGTCTTTGGGTTTCCATGTAGCTTTTGAATTGTTTCCATAAATGCAGTAGCAACTGTACTTGCCTTAAATGGATGAGATAATGCACAAAATTGTGCATACTTGGTAAGTAAAGTTCGGACTTAGGTAAACCTGTGATAAAATCCATTGAAGCCTCCTCCCAACGTTGACTTGGAATGGATAAAGGTTGTAGAAGACCCAGGGTCTTAATTGTCCCAACTTTATTTTTCTAGCAAACCAAACATTCTGCCACAAACTTTTGAATATAAGATTTAAGGCCATCCCAAAAAAAATCTTCCTTCACCCAGTGGTAAGTTTTTAAAAATCATGAGTGTCCTCCTAAAGGACCTAAAGGAGAAGTGTGCAATTCCAAAAGAATATTTTATTTTAGTTGGGAATTCTTACAAAGATATAAGCAATCTTTGTACCATAAGGAATCATTTTTCTAGCTAAATGTATCAGATGTACTAGGATATTGCTTCAACTTTTGAATGAGTATCCAAACTTCTTCGTCCTTCTTCCATTCATCCCTTGCTTTGGTTATACAATCTGATTGGATAATAGAAATTGCACAAAGCACTGCTTCCACCTATTCATCCTTTCTTGAGAGTGCATCTGCAACAACATTTAGCTTCCCTTTTTTGTAGATTATTTCAAAGTCATAACCCAACATCTTTGTGACCCATTTTTGCTGCTCTTTTGAAGATAGTCTTTGTTCCAAAAAGTGTTTAAGAGTATCATGATCAGTTTTTACCTTGAAGTGCCTTCCCATTAGGTAAGGTTTCTATTTATTTAGTGCATGTAGTATTGCCAACATTTCCTTCTCATAAATAGCTTTCTGTAAATACTTTCCTTTGATTGGATGACTTTCAAAAGAAATGGGTCTTCCTTCTTGCATTAAAACAACACCAATTCCATTTCCTGAGGCATCACATTCCACAACAAAGTTTTTTGTGAAGTCTGGCGTAGCTAAGACTGGTGCTAGGCACATCGCCTCTTTAAGGTGTTCAAAGGCCTTAGTTGCTTCAGGAGTCCATGAAAATGCATATTTCTTTAATAATTTTGTTAGAGGTGTTGCTATTCTCCCATAATTCTTAACAAACTTGCGATAATACCCTGTTAACCCGAGAAATTATCGCAACTTCTTTATGGTTGTGGGGACTTTCCATTCCTTAATGGCTTTAATTTTGTTAGGGTCTACCTTAACACCCTCGTGAGATACAATATGACCCAGATATTCCACCTCTTGTACTCCAAAGAAACATTTAGATTTTTTTGCATATAATTGTTTCTCCTCCAATAGTTTGAGCACCCTATCAACATGTTGACCATGATCCTTCTAAGTCCTGCTGTAGATTAGTATGTCATCAAAAAATACTAGCACAAATTTTCTAAGAAAGGGTTTGAAAATGGAATTCATTAACCCTTGAAATGTAGAAGGTGCATTAGTAAGGCCAAAAGGCATGACCAAATATTCATAATGACCCTCATGAGTTCGAAATGATGTTTTCGGAATATCTTCAATCTTCATTCTAATTTGATGATATCCTGAACGAAGATCCAACTTGGTAAAATAACTTGCGCCATGTAATTCATCCAATCATTCATCAATCACAGGAATGTGAAATTTATCTTTAATAATGAGCTTATTGATCTCCCTATAATCCGGACACATGCACCATGATCCATCCTTCTTGTGCACCAATACTACTAGAGAAGAGAAAGAACTTTGACTAGGTTGAATTATACCAACCTCTAACATGTCTGCAATCATATGTTCAATTTCACTCTTTTGAACATAAGGATATATGTAAGGTCTGATGTTTGGAGGAACACTTCCTGGAATCAAATGAATAGAATGATCATGATCACGAATAGGTGGGAGTCCTTTAGGAGTTTCAAACACCATGGAATGATTGTCCAAGACTTTTTGGAGATTTGGAGAAATAGATGATTTTGATGTTGGAACTTCTAGTGAGCATAATTGTGCAATTATGCCTCGTTGTTCTTTATTCAAAAGCTTTGTCATGACATTAGAGCTTATTATCTTTCCCAGATTCCCTATGATACCCCGTAATTAGATTTCCTTTCCTTCCAAAAAAAAATTCAAGAAAAGTTCTTGAAAATTAAAAGCTACCATCCCCAAATATTGTAACCATTGTACTTCTAGTACAACATCAACACCTCCCATTGGAATGGAAAGCATTGGTTCAATACATATTCCCCCATGGTTAGCTTGATATTATGGAATTTTCCAGAGCAATTTATAGTTCCTCCATTTGCAACCATCACTGGACATTCTGGTGCTGGGTATAGGAAACAATTCAATTCCTTGGCTACCTTAAAATGAATAAAATTATGGGTAATATCCGAATCAATCAACACTATTACCTTATTCTTCTTGATATGTGTTTCTATCTTGAGAGTTTGAGGAGTGGTAATTCCTGCCAATGCATTACACGATATGGTCGAATTAATTTCTTCTTCTTTTAGGGTTGGTTCCTAGTGTATATCCTCTTCTTTTGAAGTTTCTTGTTCATTTTCTTCCTCCTCTTCACAATCTATGTAAAATAATTTCTTCTCAGCACACTTATGACCTTTAGTGTATTTGCTATCACAACTGTAGAAAATCCCTTTTCCTCTTTTTTCTTCCAATTTTTGTGGTGTCAACCTTATAGGTTGTGGAATTCTAGGAGTAGCAACGCTTCCATCTTTATAGATGTGAGTGGTAGGCTTCCTTGTCGCCATAATTTTAAATTCAATTTTTCTTACCAACCTGAATGCCTTCTCCAATGAATTAGGTTCCCAAACATGAACTTCATTTTGGATGTTATCCTTTAAAGTCCCTATGAAGACATCAATCCTGTGTTCATATGGAATATCAATTACCCCTATATTCAATTTTTGGAAGTCCTCAATATGCTCCACCATTGAACCCTTTTGTTTGAGATTTATCAGTTAGCTAAAGAAGGTGTTTCTCTTTGTATCCTCATAATGTGCTATCATTTCCTTTGTCACAATTGACCAAGTGACAATTTTTTTACGGGAGCAAAGCCATCGATACCATACAAATGTATTTTTTTCTAAATGTAAATTTGCAATGCTTACCTTTTGTGTGTTTTTCACATTATTGGAATCAAAATATTGCTCCATCTGTAGTATCCATGTTACGGAATCCTTTCTATCAAACTTCCTCATATCCATATTTGGAATATGGTGATTTTTCCATCCAACATTAGAGTTTATGAAATCACGATTAACATTTATTTTGTTCTCATCATGAGTTTCCTCTACTATCTTTTCGCCATTAGGAAACATTTCTTGTGTCAACTTTGTCAAACCTTCCATGTTTGCTTTTAGAGCATTCTTGATGTTTTCCATGTTGTCTTTCATTTTTCTTCCATGTCATCCATTGTAGCTTCCATGCCATCAAACTTGGCTTCCACCTCTTTCTTCAAACCATCCATGTTCTCTTCCATGCCTTTCTTCAAAAATTTCATTTCATTTTTTGTTGCTCTTTGCGAGAGCGAAATTTGGTGCACTTGCTCTTGTAATTTTGATAGATCATGTTGCAATTCTTCATCTTCATGAGTCATAGTAGAGTAATCTTAGGGCTTAATGGGTGTTGAATTCTTTTTAGGAGTCATTTTAGAACCCAATACTGATATATATGCTCTCTAGGCCTTTGGAATCACTTAAAAAATATTTTTCAAACAAGACTTATGCAATTTGAAAAACAAATACACACCTTTTTCTTGATTTTGAGGAGCTCGATATTGAAACTGAAATATCTCTGTGATTTTTTATCTTCAATATCTGAAATTTTTCCCTGTAGTATCCTTTTGAATCTTCTTTCAAATGCCAGAGGTCTAACCTGATTTGGATTCCTCAAGAAAAAAATATGCTCAATCTCCAACAATGACCTGATTATGGACTAGTTCAGTAGAGCGAACCTATACGGCGTGCCACGTGTCACTGTTTCCTCCTTGGGCTCTGAAATTGATATACAGGAAACCAAAGTTAGTGTAATTGCAACCACTTTTTACATAATTTGAATCCAATGCTCAGAGAGAGAGTTATGATTATTTTCCCATGGTCACCTCTTTGAGATTAAATTCGGGAGCCTGAAAAACTCCTAACTTACACAGACCCTATCTCCAAAAATATTGTGAAACAAGCTCTGAAGTTTTTCCATGACATTCCTTAGGATGTCGGCTTCGCTTTGTAAAAATTTCAGCTTCTGAACCCTCTCATAAAACAATTTATAGCGAAAATTCCATGATGACCTATTAAGGTTAAATTCAAGATCCTACAAAAAACCCTGACTTCCATAGATCATATCTCCGAAAATATTGCGAACCAAGATCTGAAATTTTTCCACGACGTTCCTCAGGATGTCGTCTTTTCTCTGTAAAAATTTCAGCTTCTAAACCCTCACAGAAAAAAAAATATATAGTGAAAATGACATGATGACTTGTTTAGGTTAAATTTAAGAGCCTGCACAAAGCCCTAACTTCCACATATCATATCTCCTAAAATATTGCGAACCAAGATCTGAAATTTTTCCACAACGTTCCTCAGGATTTCGGCTTCGCGTTTACCAATTTCAATTTCTGAACCTTCGTAGAAAAAAATTTATATCGAAAACTCCACAATGACCTGTTTGGAGCAGCGAAACTCTAGAATCCAAAGCTCTGATACCAAATGTTATGAAACCAGCTCCAAAAATAGAAGAAAAGAGAGATCAATGCCTTGGAAATCAGCCAATTCAAGGGGGCAACCTCCAATACATGACACAAATAAAAAATTCTTGGATGATGCAAATGAAAAAACCTCCTTCTATATATAGGGGTCCATGGGGTCACAATATAATCCTAGCCGACCTAACAATAATAATGTAAGTAAACAATAATAACAATATGGGGGTTACAGGGGTACAACAATAACAATAAGGGGGCTAAAATAATAACAATAAGAGACCACAATAGTAATATGGGGACCTAACAACCATCTTCAACCCCTCCTTAGAGGCTCGATCTGTCTTCTCATTATTTTTCTTGTAGATGTGTCGGCAAGAAAAAGAGTCAAAGCTGTGGATGATCTCCCTAATTGAGATTAACAGATTGGTAAGAGAAAGAGTCCTTCACTGCTGGATACCCCTTGTCTAGTTGATAATTTTCATGGAGTCCCCAAATACATTGATACTTCAACAACCTTTTTCTACAACAAAGATAAGAAGAAGATTGAGACTCAGTAGCTCATCATAGTTGCTATAGCCCTCTCCAAGGCCGATAGATATCTCAAACAAGTGTGAGATAGATAGAAAAAGGAGAGCCCCACCCCAACAAGCATTATTCCTCACTTCCCCATCAAAAAAACCCCAAGGAATCTCCCTATCGATCTCTAGCTCCAATACCTCCCTTTGTTTAGCAGCACGAATATGATGAGGAAGTGCAAAAAAAAAAAAAAACTAGTAGTCAAAGCACCAGCGATATCAGGAGTACAGGCTTTCTCATCGAAAATCAGATTATTTCGAGCCAGCCAACAACCCCAAATAAAAATAATAGGTAGAGCTCTCTGAGAAGCATCATCAGAATAGGCCCACCATTACTCCCAAGCCTGAGTCACTAAAAGACCCTCCCATCTGCAAGGAAAACCCAACAACCTTCAGCATTCCTTCCACACCTCTTTGATATAAGGACAGGTGAGAAAAATATGAGTTCTGGGTTCCACCGCGGATTTGCATAGGACACACCACCCGGGCCCCTGAAATCTCCTTTTCTGCAAATTTTCCCATGTAGGGGCTTTGTTTTCCAAAACACATCACATAAAGAGGCGTGTCTTAGGAGGAAATTTGAGTTTCCACAGCTTCCTCCACCACCAAATTTCTTCCCTTTGATCCCCAACAATGCTCAACTTTAAGTAGCCAGCCTTGGGGGTATAGGTTCCCAAAGGATCGAAGTCCCACACAATTTCATCATCTCTCTCCCGAAGCTGAATATGTGCAACGCATAATTCTATAAAGTACAAGTCTAGAGCCCTCTCATCCTGAACATCCAATCCAGGAGATGTAGCCACTCTCCAAGACTGAACCCAAGGCAGTCTTTGAACTGGATCAAAGAGATGGGAGAGAAAGATAATCCCCCTCAGCCTCAAAGTCTCAATCGTACGCCCGAAAGAATGTGTTGTTGAACACTGCCCATCCACGGGTCCACTCCCACTTTTAAACTCCTGCCACTGCCCACATTCCAAGCTAGATTTGAATCCAGAATATGAAAATACTTTACCACTGCCTTCCAAATCACCGACCCTCCTGCATGTGAATTCCTTGGATTTCTAATCCAGTCTTTAATGGAATCAGGCTCTAGATATTTATGAGAAATCACCTTGGTCCAAAGACTATCCGAAGTGACTAATCTCCACCCACCCTTTGCATCAAGGGCCTGAGAAAAAAATAATATGTTCTTAAGGCCCCGGCCCTCCAGCCCTTTGGGCACTGAAATTCTTTCCCATCTAACCAATGGGGTCACCTGGGACTCCTTCTTCCCACTCCAAAGAAATCTGAAACAGAATTGGCAAGAATATTTTTGAATGCCTTTAGGAATCCATGAAAGAGACATCCAATACAAAGGAATTGCCTCCAACACCGACTTAACCAGAACCAACCTCCCAGCACGTGAAATCCATTTGTGGCTCCACACTTCCAACCTCTTTTCCATCTTTTCCAAGAGCCACTTCCAATCTTGTTTTTTGTAGTCATTTGGTTTTAAATGGAAACCCAGGTATTTCAGGCCATCATCTAGCCCAGATGGATTAAAAGGAAAGACCCAAATGAGTGAAAGCCTCTCCTCAGCCCTTAATAAATGGGTGGTAAGGGTAGACTTACTAGCATTCACCTCCATACCAGTAGCCTTGGAAAATAGGTCCAAAACCCCGCTTAAAGTATGAGCATCCCTCACAAAGCCAGAGAAGAAAATTATCACATCATCCACGAAAAGAAGGTGTGTAATAACAGATTTTTGGATATCTGAATACCCTTTAGGGTCCTCTATCTCTTGGCCTCCATGAGAGCCTTGCTCAGCCCCTCCGCTACCAACAAGAACAACAAAGGAGACAAATGGTAGCCTTGGCAAAGCCCCCATTCGGCATTAAAGAAAGGTTAGGCTGCCCCATTGATCAAAAAAGAAAAATAAGCAGTGGTAATACAACTCATAATCCACCTAATAAATCCAATACCAAACCCAAGATGGGTCAAGAGCATATGAATATACAACCAGCTTACCTTATCATAGGCTTTTGAGAGGTCAATTTTCAAGACTTCCCCTTTGAGATTCTTTGTTTTCAAACTGTGAATGCCTTCCTGAGCAACCCTAATGGCCTCATGAATTTTACGGCCTTCTAAGAAGCCAAACTGTTCACCGGAGATATGTGTTGAAAGGACGTTCTTGAGTCTTCTGGTGATGACCTTAGCTACCACCTTATAAATCCAGTTGCAGAGAAATAGGCCTGAAATCATTCAATGAGAGAGAGTTGTCAACTTTTAGAATGAGAGCAATGAAGGTAGAGTTAAAACTCGTTAGAAGTCGCCTAGAGGCTCTGGTAAGTTCAACCACTTTCAATAAATCCTCACCAAGCAATTCAAAAAGATCCAAAAATAATTTGATAATCCAGCCATCTAGCCCAGGACTCTTGTCTTTTTGAAATATTTGGAGCACAACCTTCAGTTCACCCTCTGACACCTCTTCCATCAGAGTCCTATTGTATTCCTCCTCCACAAACTGCGGAAATTGCTGAGAAAATCTAATAAATTTCACAATGGAGGCATGTATAGGAGCTTTAAAAGGAGCCTTGAAGTGGTCAACCCCCAACTTCACCTTCGCTTCAAAAGAAGTATGTTCAGTACCTTGATCATCAATCAAGCTCCAAATAGTGTTACCTGCCTTCCTTCCTTTAGCATAGGCATGAAATTTTTTTGTATTATCGTCCCCACATTCCAGCCAGGTAGCTCTGCTCTTCAATATCTAAGTCTCCTCCTTCTCCAAAAGGAGAGTGTTCCTTCTCCCTTCCAACTGAACCATGGAGTCCTTTTCCTCTTGAGTTATAAGACACCCTCCATCCCATTCATAAATCCGGAGGAGGTCTTCTTCCACTTGCTTCAAATCTCTTTCCTCCCTTTGCCTCTTAGCCACAACCCACTCTGATATGGCACTCTTGAGCCTCTTGAAATTATCAGCAAACTGAAACGCCACAAAATGAGGATTATCCGGGTTGAAAGGAGTCCACCTAGAATGAATTAAAAGCTTGAATGAATCTTCCTTGAGCTAGATCTTATTGAACTTTAAAGGGCTCAAGGGCTTAAGAGGAAATTTTTTAATCTCCAGAAATATGGGAAAGTGATCTGAGGCACCTCCACCACCAACCCATTGCCTGATTTGTAGAAGCATCTCCACAACTTGGTCAGCCACTAGAAAATGATCAATCCGCTTCACAAAACTTCCCTCACCGCATTTGTTATTCTTCCAGGTAGGTTTGAGCTTGATGGGCTCAATGTCAAGCAAATTATTCTCCTCCAGTTTATGTGTGAAGTAACCAGTCAAAGAATCAACTTGTGCATGAGGCCCCTAGACCTCAGACTAGCCCAAAGAGAAATTGAGATCCCCACACAGGATCACTGAGTCCCCCATTGATCAAAGAGTTACTGAGAAGAATATCCCAGAACTGGACCCTATTAAGATACGAGCCATATATATTAAAATGGAGAACGATTCACCTAACTCCAGCACCAGGAAATTTACACCAAGAACCGACTCCATGCCCCACAAGTTCAAGGATTTTACCGTTCTTCCATTCCACCCCACTTCTAGCCCACCTGAATTCCCTCTGACATCCAGAGTTTCAAAAATCCACCCCGGCAGCCAACTTTCCAATATAGCTTTGACAACATCACCTACTCCTAAGGTCTCTTGTAACAAAATGATATCCAGATGATCAATAGTAATCACCCTCATGAATGCTGATATTTAATGGGGACCAGCCAGACCCCAGCAGTTAAAAAACATAATCTTCATCTACAACCCTTACACTGGGCTCAATCTGCTCTAAGCAACCGCTCAATAGAAATTTGTTTCCCATCTTGAAGATCTAGTTTAGCCCGACACTTATCCTTTTCCAGATAGTATTTCCTATCCCTTCCTTTTGAGGTCAGTGTATTCCCCTTACCCAACCCACCAGAAGCTTTATTTTCACTAGATCGCAGAAAATATCCAGAATCTGAAGAATCCGACATTGAAGGATTTGGGTCCAACTCTGCTCCATAGGGATCGGGGTCCAAAATGAGTGGGAGGCCCTCCATAGAGGCCATGGGAGATACAGGAAGGGAAGAGGAGGATTGAGGGAGCCAGGAGGAGAGGGATAAGTTCTTTAGACCCTCTACCCAGTCCAGCCCCGAGAGAGAAAATTTATTGATATAAAAGTGTATCGACAAAGAGAGGGGAGTAGAGGAAGATCCCAGGAAAGGGGAACCCAACAAATTATGACCTACCATCATCATTCCATTATCCTCCTCTGGCTGGGAGACCATTACTTCCTCCTCTTGACTATTGTTTTTCATCTCTTCACTTACCGGCTCGATGCTGGGTTCCTGTGAAGATGAAGGCTGAGAAAATGGAAAGCCTGAACCTTCCACTTCTACACCCTTCTCCTTATCACTCCTTCGAAAGCACCAACCAGTTGATGAGCGGAAAGGAAGCCTGCAATCCAAGGCAAGATTACCATAGGCATGACATATTCTGCACCTAAATGGCACATTTTTATAATCTAGCACCTGCTTAATCACATAAGGCCCCCAACTGAGATTCATAGCTTCCGCAAGACCATCTCTGACATTTATATTGACCATAATCTGAGCCACCTATCTCTGATTAGTCTTGAAAAAGAAAAGGCCAGCTTCAAGGAAAGTCCCAAGAATATTCCCAATGCTTCAGAAGTGCTCCTAATTCCAGTAGTGGAGAGGCAAACAAGGTAACCTCACCCACACAGGAACCAAATACACCCTCTCCCTACCGGCATCAAAAAGAGGATATCAGGGCTTAACCTCTGGCACATAACTGATAGCTTCCTTCCAGTTTACTTCTGCCCACAGTATCATAGTCTTCAAAGAAAAATTTATCCCCACAACCCTTCCCATTAAGGTCCTGTTTGACATCTAGAGCACCTGCGCCCAACCTATGTCCTCCCCTAACACATAGTTGTATTCCACCTTCTTCGTTTTAATCCATATTTTCCGACTTCGTTTGCCACTTCCCCACCTGGGATCATTCCCTTCCAAGACACTACTATGTCCTGATTCCTTACCCCCTTCACCAACAGGGCTAGGCTAACCTCGTTGCTCAACACAGCTGATATGTCCAGCCAAAGAGCCCAGAACTTCCTCCCCTGATGATCCACTACTCAAACCACTCCCCAGCATACAAAACTGATCGAGGTCCCCAAGCCAACCTGAAGAAAACCCCCCTCCATCAACCGCCACTCTATGTAATCCCCTAGGGAAAAACAAGGAACCAAAGGACTCCTCCACATCATTCCGTTGTATTAGACCATGTAGATTCCTCGCACTTAGAGCTTCCTGTTCTCCACCATTCAAAACTCCAGAGTTCCTGCTCACCCCCATTAGATCAATCATTCAAAATTTAATCTGACAGGGTAGTAATCCACCAATTCCATAGACCAGTGTCAGTGTGATACCAACGCCAAAATGACCAACATAAGGAAAAACTATTTATTGCTTAGAAGCTCCATCAACATGAGCAAAACAACCTTCGACTTAAACAATGTGTCGCCTTTATTCTCTGTGCCAATAGATATCTAGGAATTTCTCTGTCAATGGAGTATTCCACCGAAACCTAACCCCTACGTCTGAATGTTTCCAACGCCACAATGACCAACATCATTGCTCAGTGACTCCAACAACAAGAACAGAGCATCCTCTGAGATATGTAGAGCCAACAGCTCCAGCTACAAGATTGACCAGCGAAAATGATAAAATATTCAATTTAAAATGGCTTCAGCAACAATAACCGGATATCCTTCAGCGATTGTAGAAAAACGCTGACCTTAATTCTCATTTCTCAACCTCCTCCATATATATATGAATATAATATATATTCTATAACATTTAGATTATTTTTCATAATATTTTAATCTGACAGGGTAGTAATCCACCAATGCCATATACCAGCGTCAGTGTGATACCAACACCAAAATGACCAAGATAAGAAACAACTACTCATTTCTTAGAAGCTCCATCAACATGAGCAAAACAACCTTCGACTTAAGCAGTGTGTCGCCTTCATTCTCTGTGCCAATAGATATCTAGGAATTTCTTTGTCAACGAAGTATTCCACCAAAATCTAACCCCTACGTCTGAATGTTTCCTTTGTGGCTTCGACGTGACGCCCGATAGCCTCCAACAACAAGAGCGAGGTAGCTCTCGGGATGTGGGCAGGCAGCTCCATTACACAGATGACCCGGCGAAAAGGATAAACTATTCAATGTAGGTGCTTGTGTGTGTGGAATATCATATAAATAAACATAAACGGTGTGCCTTCATTACGGGTGTAACCTCACTCATATATATATATATATATATATATATATATATATATATATATATATATATATATATATATATATATATATATATATCATTTAGATTATTTTTCATAATATTATGTATAATAATATATAATATTAATATAACCATAATGAAATTATTTTAGTTGTATTTAAAATTAAAGAAAAAAATGTATTGAAATAGATTTAATTTATATTTATAAGTATAATATAAGATTTCTTCTTTCCACCTGCCCTGCTTCAAGATCTCGCTGAGCCTCTCGATCTCTTGTCAGATCTGCTTGGGTCTGTGCCCTTGGGGTTTCTGCTTGCAGGGACTATTTGGATTCTCCTTCATCCGTGAGATGCCTCGTTCCTTTGCTTGGTGCGAGATCGGGTTTGTTGTTTTTGATCTTCTTGCCATGGAGGCCCAAGGCTAGCCCCACCCAGGTCCCCTACTTAATTTGCTCTCCCAGTGACGACCTTCTCCTCTCTCTTCTTGCTTCGACGCCCAAAGAAATGCGAAGCTACTAAGTTCGTCAAAAGGCTCGACGATGTTAGGAGGTAAACCTACCTCATGAGGGTCGATCAAGGTCGCTTTGTCCCTGGCATATCGGGCCCTGGTGGGGTCAATTCACGGGCCTTTGGCCCTCACCATCCATGGGCGGGTGGGTCGTGGGTTAAGTGATCAAAAATAAAGTCACCTCTTATTTTACGGGTAGGGAAACTGCGCTCTGTTCGAGTTCAACACCAAGGAGGATAAGGACACGATCTTCGGGGAATGGGCCCTATTTCATGGGACCTCGGGAATCTACCTTAACAAATGGACCCCGATTTACGTCCGTTGTGGGTGTCCCAACGACAGTCCACATGCGGGTTCGGCTCTGATCCCGATTACCTTTGTTAGGCCCGGGAGTCCCTCAAGCACATTGGAGATACTACGAGAAAAATTCATTGACAAAGCAAACAACAATGATCGGCGTGATTGCTTGGGAGTACGTATCGAGGTGGACTTAGAGGTGGGGCTTAGGAGACCATTAAATTAAAGGTGGGCGATTTGGATGCGTATGCGAAGTGTGGACTATGAGCAACTCCCCTTCCAAATGTCGCAAATGTCACATATGGCCATTTTGCAAGAGGGTGCCCGAACAAAGGGAAGGCGAGAAAGGAAAGGAAGAGGGTGGAACCGAGGTCAAAGAGCCAAAGACATCTCACAAAGAAATGCAGGGTTCATGGACCCCGATCGCACCATCCATAATGTTCCCCCACCAAAGAGCGAAAAATAGGTATGAGGTCTTAAGCTCTACGCGAAGAGACTCCTCGGGAAGATAGGCAAGATCAACCTTTAGAAAAAATGCCTTCGACGAAACAGACCTAAAGAAAGCGTCACGGCAAGAAACAAGGATAAGAAAACGAAGCCTCAGGAGGAACATGACTCGGAGGGTGCGGGGAGGATGGATAAATAGGAGATACGCGGATATCGTTCGAGAAGATGCACGAGGGCCGCAAATCTGCTATAGAAAAGAGATTAGGAAACTTACAAAGACAAGCTTCGGGGTGATCGGCCCACTCTAGAGAAACCTTGGCAAAAATCCGAAGATGGTAAAACCGAGGCGGGGTTCCAAGGGAGCCCATCATCATAAAAATAAATGATGAAGATTGTCTCCACAGGCCAGCCAGGAATGGGAGAAAATTGAAGAGAAGCAACGAGAAGCCTTATAAGAAGAGAAGCTCGAGACATTCTTCGGTTCGGGAGACCAAAATGGAGGACAAGGAGTTTCTCCAAATCGGTAAAATTTTGGAAAGGTAACGGCGGACATGCGGTTTCGGCCACGGGAGCATCTGGGGAGTGGGCTCCCTTTGGAACCCTCTCAAGTTGATTGGTCACCATGTTGCACAACACCAGGCACATTTTTGAAGCTCCGGCCTTTGGACTCGAGGGTGGCGGTCGGTCTTTTCAATGTCTATGTTCCAACAAATATAGGGAGAAAGGGAGTGTTGGGACTCCATCGGACATCGTCGGAGTCGAGAAAATTTGGAAAACATCATTGTTGCGGGTGATCTTAACCTCACCTTGCGCATGGAGGGAGAAAAGCGGAGGCACAATCGTAGGGATTACTGCAGGGGAATGGGTGGAAGACCTCATGCGGGATTGGGATACGCCGACATCCCCTCGACGAATGGTAAGTATACTGGTCTAACAAAAGAATGAGTCCTGGTCACATTCTTGCTAGACTTGATAGATGTTTGGTTGAGAGTTCCTTTCTTTTCTTCGGGCTTAGATTTCGGATTGCATATCCTCCCATGCGGTGTTTCGACCATAAGCCCATCTTGTAGAAGTGGGCCACAAAGATCTTGGCCCCATCCCCTTGATTCAACCCTCTTTGGGTCAAAGAACACGAGTTCTGAACTTGGTTCTAGTGCTGACGCAGTGAAAGTTTCCCTTTCTTCATTTGGGAAGAAAAACTTAGAAGCGAAAACGGTGCTTAAATCTTGGGCCAAAGCTCTTCCCTCTCTGCCAAAAGAGAGAAACGAGGCTCAAGATAATCTTGCCAGCACCATGCCCAATGTGAAGATACGCGAGAAATCACTAAAGAAGTTCTAGAACGAATCGAGCTCCGACCAAATCTTCCACAAGCTTGCCTTTCGGAGGAAAGAGCATTAGGCGAAGTCTAGGACCTTATGGCTTAAAGCAAGAGAGCCCGAGAAATTCGGCCTTCTTCCACAAGCAAGCTCGAAGCAGGAAAGAGCTTCAATTCTAATGCAGGAAATCAAAGATAGAAATTTGACACACAAGACTTTGATAGCATAAGAGAGCATCTTTCAACCACTTTCAAAACTACTGTATAGAAGAGGGCGTGACGGACCCAAACTCCAAATTCTTGGGCTGGTTCCCCCTAGGATCTCACCTTGATGAATCGACGACTTGAAGCAAAGATCTCTATTCATGAAATAAAGGATGCCCTCTCGGACATGGGCAATGAAGCGGAGCCGGGATGGTTTTTCTGACAAGATTTCTTCAAACACCTGCGCGCGGATTGTCAGAGAAAGACCTCTACAAAATGATTTTGAAATCCTGAAAATTTGCCCCGAAGAATTGGGGGCAGCACCAATTCGGCTTTTCTTGCCCTCATACCCGAGGAAAAGGGTGCTAAAGTTAATCGGTTCGCCCCATCTCTTTGTAATATTGGATACAAATTAATCACAAGGTTATTGCTGATAGACTTAAGGTATTCTTCCGACCATCAACCGGAGAACCAAGGTGGATTTGTTAGAACGACTCCATGACAACTTCATCCTAGTGCAAGAGGCGATTCTAACAAGACGACCGCAAAGAGAAAGGTATGGTGATCAAACTAGATCGCTAATGCTTTCGATCGGGTCATACTTAGCTTTCTTTGGGAAGTCTTGAAAAAATTTGGCTTTGGAATGGGCTTTCTAAAATGGATCCATGCTTGTATTGCGATCCTTGGATGCAGCCCCCACAGTGAATGGGAGAAGCGGTGGTTTTTAAAGCTTCAAGAGGGCTTAGGCGAGGTTGCCCCCTCTCTCGCTCCTCTTCGTCCTTCATGTTTCGTCTACGAGTTTCTACCTAGATCGAGAGCGGTTGACCAAGATATCTTGGGGCTCAATATAGCGAGGAGGGGTCAAAAATGTTAATCACACCCTCTTTGCGGATGATACCCTCTTGTTAGGGTGCCTCTGCGAGATCTGCTCTTAGATTCAGGAGTCTTGGATGACTACGGTGAAGCTACGAGCGACGGTTTAAGCGATGGTAAGTCTGGCTTTTGTGTGGAACATCTCGGCTCCCACCCTTTACGCCATCTCATGAATTACGGGCTTTCTTTGCCACTCTCCCAGTTGGTCCTCCTTTTCTTGTTGGGCCTTCCCATCTTTCGCAAATTGGAATACAACGAGAAGTTGGATTCCTCTCTGTTGGACAAGTTCAAGGCCAAAATTCAAGCTTGGGGATTCTCTTGGTTAAATCTAGCCGGCAAAATTGTTCTCATCAAATACATTCTTCCAAGCGGTCTCCCCATCTTTCAATTCTACGTAATTCCTAGCCCCTTCGAGGGGATCATAAAAAAAATGGAAGCCTTCATTAAGTTCTTATGGAAAAGGGGGCAATCTGTTGATAGGAAAATCCCATTAGTCGGTTGGGAAAAAATCGCAAGCCCCGAGTGAAGGAGGCCTCAATTTCAAAGATCTTAGCCTCAAAACATAGCTATGGGAGCCAAGATCTTGGAGAATCATGTCCAAATCCGGGTTGGCGCAAAAAGCCCTATGGAGGAAATATTTCATGGGAAAAGAGGAAGATGTCTGAACGCCCTCCTACCCTCCTTAGGTTCGCGGTGATCAAAGCTTTGTCTCGCGGCCTTTAATCGAGAGGCAGGCGTATTGGATCCACAGACGGCAAAGAAATTAAAATTTGGGATGACGACATTATGATGCACCCTCCTCTGATCCTTTGCTCTCTGCGAAAGCCGCACGTTTGTGGTTAGACAGCCCCGAATGCACCACTCTTTGGGACATTTCACAATGGGAAGGCGGACATTGGCGGCGATGGAAGCTCCTCCCGTCCCTCTATGTCCCAAGCTCGGAGCTTTTCCTTTCTTTATTAAATGGTATGGCGCCTGCGCGTGGGTAGAAGGATGTCAGGGATGAGGGCCGCCCCGGGGCTTTGCACGGTTGCACGGGGATACAAATGCCTTCATGATCGCCTAACGTCCTCCTAATCTGCGATTACGGAACGGGATCGAATCGCAAAACCATGCCTAAGGTCGACTCTTTCGTTGGGTGGTATGCACGAGAGAGGGAATTTAACTACGAGATAGATTGAAGAAAGTATTTCCGGTCCCCTCTCGATGCTACTTATCTTTGTGATTGTGGGAAACGCTCGGCATATTATTTTAGTGCAACTTTTCAAGAGATATCGGCACGGCCTTCTGAGCTTTTGGAATTCGAATTCACCTTACCCATGTCCATGTCCCGATCTTTGCAAAGCCCGGCGGAATTCCTACCCGGGATCGCTTCCAAAAAATGAGAGTTTCACGAACGCATGGCTCTCTTTGCCGAAATTTTCTTGCGCGGATCGAAGCGAGCGCAATAGAAGAGTTTTCGAGAGATGAAAGTCTAAATGCTCGGTTCATCATCACGAAAATAAAATTCCTTTGGAAAGAAAATGCGGGGATCATTTTTCGGATCTAAATGCGAGTCGACAAGACTTAGAATGGGGTGACTCGATGGACCTCCATTTCTCTAGTGAAATAAGGCATTACAAGGCCACAAAAGAGTGGCAATTCGAGGAGGGAAGGAGAATGATACTCGGATCTTGCTCCTCGGGCATTCCAGTTCTCTTTATTCTTCGATGGAGCGACGAAAGGCAATCCTGGTTTGGTTGGGGGCGGGGAGGAATTATTAAAATAAAGGGTATTCTTTGTGGCAAAGTTCGCTTGGGGTTTTAGGGCATTCTACCGGCATGCAAGGCTGAAGCCTTGGCTCTTACAAGGTCTCAAGCAATCAAAGGCTTTCGGTCTTTCAGATATCGGTATCATAGGAGACTCTCAATCCATTATCAAAGTTCTGAGTGGAGGATTCCTCTCCTGGGACATTAGGCGCGGTAATTTCAAGAACCGAAATTTGGTGAAATCTTTCGGGCTTGCTTCCTTCCTTCATGTTTTGAGGAAAATAATAAAGTTGTTGACTTGGAAGCCAACGAGAGCGGTTTCACTTCAGTGGTACGTCTCTCTTGGCGAGATGGAATTGAGAGTGGGACCCCATTCTATAAAGTTTGTCATGTTTTTACGTATTTCTTTGAAACGGTTTGTTTGTCTCTTTAAGATAGGAAAATAACGGAGATGAACTCGATAGTCTCGAGTAAATCTTGCGGTTTTCCAAGTTTAGGGGCACATGATCGGTTAGTGAAAGAAAGGTTAAGGGCTATGCTAGATCAAATGTATCCGTGCGAGAGCATTTTTGGCCAAATTCTAATATAAACCATAGTTCTTGTTAAAAAAAAGTATAATATAAGATTTATATACATCGAAATTTTAGAATTTTTTGCCCCAAACTATGTTGAACGTAAATATACCTTTTTTAACATGCAAAACTAATGTACATGTTTACATCATACAAAACTAATATATTTTTTCTTTAATTTTAATATGCTTGTATTGTTATTAATATTATAATAATATTACTCATAGATTTGATTTATCATAAAATTACAAGGTTAAATTTTTATTTATTTTTATTTCATATGTATAATACTTATATATGTATGAGATTAACTTATAATTAATTTGACATTATAATATTAAATAAAATGAGATGCATATATAATTTAAAAATAAATACATGAAAATATACAAATATAATATTTATTGAAAAATGTGTAAAGACATGAAGATTATGTAAGGATATGCATTGTTTCTTTCCAAAAAATATGAAATGACAATATTAAAATTTTATTAAAAAATGTGAAATGACATTTATTATTAGTACTTTACTTTATGAGTTTAAAAGGATTTAGAAGAGCACTACCATGGTTAACCATGAGTTTTTATCCACCATTGAGAATGTAACAAGTAAGTACCTTTAACTCAAGCAATGCCACCTCAACCATTGGGGATGGCGACATCTCCTAAATGCTTAGTTGGTTCTCATAAGAGGAATTTTGATTGTACATTTTCCTTAGGAGGCCCATTTTAGACCTCAAAAATTCCCTAATGAGAGACTAAAAAATTATTTGAGGTTTTAATAAGAAGGGTCATTACCTTTTCACATTAGTTTCCATAACACGATTAGGTCCCCCACATTCATTATTTATTCGGTTATGAGTGAATAACATGAAAAAGAGCCATGATTAATATTTGTCATAAGAAAAATATGCTTACTATATATATAATCGGATAAATATGATAAGAGAAATCATTAAAGCCACCAAAATAACAAATATATTTTCTTCTCCAAAGCAAGAGAAACTTATTTTTTATTAAACATAGGTAAATACCAGCCGGGTTCGGGACTTGACCCGTTTTCACTAGAACATAGATTGAGTGAGCCAAATCTCTCTTAGTAAATCACCCTCGTTCCATATTCCAAGCATGAATGTGTGATCTCATGGGATAAACCAATCCAAACAAAACCAAGGGAATCCAAAGGTTAAACCACCTCCACCCTCTACATGCAACATTGCACCTAAATTGGTGCTAAGATCACAAAACCAAACCCGAATTGGATGCCTCAAAATCCTTCACCATCCCTTGAGGAATTTTCTGTCTCCACCCTGAAAGCTACCGTGTATCCAGCTATTACCGATCGAGGATTCCTAGGTCTTTGGGAATTTCCTAAGACAGCGCACCCAGTTTTGAAACCATCCCGAAATACAAAGCTCATGGCAAGAACAATCACATCACACCATATCTGTATAAATGGAAATGCTAGGCTAAAACCACTATCAAAACCTAAGAAAAAATCCATGCCAATGACAACAAAAGAACTAAATACCAACATGTAAATATCATGCATGTCAAAACCGACTATGAAATCATACATACAACTTTGTGCCTACAGTATTCTCATTGAAGTTGCTTGATCCTTGTATTCCTTTTCTTTCCTTGTCCTTATTTTCCTTTCCCTTCCTCTCCTTGCTTTTCGTTTCCTTACTTTTTCTTTCTTTTTCCTCTTGGTGCTTTCTCCTCTACGAGACTAGTTCTAACACTAAGGCGAAAAAAAAAAAAAAAAAAAAAAAAAAAAAAAAAAACACTACCAACTAATGCTTATAGGTATTTTTATTGATGGGGCCTCTAATTTATTCAATTTTTCCATTATATTCCTTCATTTTCCTCCTCGCATACAACATGTGACCTTTCACCTTCTTTTTCTCCTAATTTTCATTATTTTCATAAATAAATGTCCAAAAAAATATTTTTTGTCTTTCCAAAGCCTTAGCCAATTCCTTTTCCAATTTCCCCTTAACCATAAAACACGAAAAGTGATGCCCACTAGGATATTTTGGCCAACATTCGGCTTGGAATAAGTGTCCCTTTCATATTGGTCTTATTTTACCTTTATTAACTTTTATTACATGAACTTTTAACAGCAGGGTTGTTACAAACCCCTCCCCTTAGGGAACAACGTGTAGTGTTCGAAAGCCACACCTATACTCGGAAAAAATGTTGAAAATAAAAAACATACTTCCTATAGAGCTTTATAACTCATTTCATTACGATATTTAGAATAAAAAAGCGCTCAAAAGCAAAACCATCATGAAAAACATGACAACATGACAACCATACCACTTGTTGGAGCCTTATAACTTAGCTCATTTTGGTATTTACAATAGAAAACATACATAAATATGTACAAATACCAAAACTTCGTTTGCCTTCTGAGAAAAAATGAAGGATACATAGATTGCATTTGATCAGTCATCTCCCATGCTTCATCGGGCCAAAGTTCACACATTTTAACCTATTTGAGTGCTATGTTTTGGGCCACGAGATTTTCTCTTGCGATATGCATTGAGGTTCCATCTAGAATTATCCTTCTTTCTCCACTTGAAACACATATCAATCAATAACATGATAAACATCCCTTACATATATTTTAAGCAATGAAACATGAAAAACATCATGGAATTTCATTGTCAAAAGCGATGTAAATTATACGCCAGGCCAGCAGTGCAATCCTCTCAAGGATCTCAAAAGGCTCGTAATAAGCGGTGCAAACTTGGCACATGATTCGATCCTCAAGTAGATCTTCTTTGCCTTGATGCACAATTACACATGCTCCCAAACTTGAAACTCCTTAAATGCCATGTGTTGGTCTACATAACTCTTTTACATGTCATGTGTTGCCTTTAGATTCTTATTTATAACTGCATTTCTCATTCCACATGTCTACCAACATGCTAGGTCCAATAAATACCTTGTTCTTTGGATCACTCCAACTTATGGGAGTGTTACAAATTTTTCCATATGGTGCCACAAATGAACTCATCGTCGGTAACTCACGATGCTTTACATTTGACATGAAAACTCAACTAGTGGAAGCTACTCACTCCCATCTCCTATTTTGATGCATGACATACATCCTCAACATATCTTTTGGAACCTTTTTGACCCTCTCTATTTTCCCATGCAGCTACATGGATGATAAGTTGTCTTGAAGGCCAACTCTTTCCCCAATCCTGCAAACAACTCCTTCCAAAACTTGAAGTGAACAGCATCCCTATCGACAAAAATATTCTTGAACACCATGAAATTTCATGATCTCCTTGATGAAGACTGTGCTACCTCACTTTGGTTGAATAAGTAGCCTTCAACGGAATGAAGTGAGTTACCTTGCTCAACATCTCTACCACAACCATGATAGAATCATATTTCCTCGATGTCCTCGAGAAGACCTGTAATGAAATCCATGAAATGACCTCCCACTTCCACTACGGAATCGGGAATAGGCTAAAAAAACCCCACTGGATGCTTACACTTTTTTTTTGAATTCTTTGACAATCAAACATCTCACCACAAACTCTTCCAATTCCTTCTTCATATTCGACCAATAGTGGGAATTTCTTCACTATTGTCAACATATTTTGATATCCTCGGTGACTTAAATATTGTTTTACATGAAATTCCCTCAAGATAATCTTCTTGAGTTCACTTCCATTAAAGCAGATATATCATGTCCCTAAATCTCACCAAGCCATATGCTATAAGATGATAATCCACATCATGACCACTTGTACCCTATTGTAACTGTGCATAAGCTCCTTGTACACATCATCATGATGTCCTACACATAATATATGATCCTATAAATTTGTCCCATATGAGCTCCTTTGTTGCAACATGGTTCGATTGTACTTTCACTTCTTGAGAGCATACGCAACCACTAATTTCTCCTTTCCTTAATGTACCCCGATGTCAAAGTCAAACTCACTAAGGCTAGCCAACCATGTAGCTTGCTTAGCATTCATATTTGGTTGGTCAAACATATATCTTAATCCATTGTGATCACTCATTAACACAAACCTCCTGTGAGTAGGTAATGTCTCCATGTCTTCAAGGGATGAATAATAGCCACCAACACAAGATCATGAGTCACATAGTTCTGCTCGTGCTCCTTAAGTTTTCTGGACTCATAACATATCACATGTCCCTCCTTGCATAAGGACTCCACAAGCCCTCTCCTATGAGAATTAGTACACATTGTGAACTCTTTATCTATATCTACAATCTTTAACAATGGATCATTGGTCAACAATTTCTTGAGCTACTCAAAACCCGATTCCACACTCCTCTGTCCATTCAAAATTCTTACCCTTCCTACGTGATGATGTAATAGGATATGTAATGCATGAGAAGTTCACGATGAACCTCATGTGGTAAACTTCTAATCCATGAATGATCTTACTTTCTCCACATTTATAGGAGTTTCCCACTCCATGATAACCTTTATCTTCTTTGTATCTCTTATTATGCCATTCTTGAAAACAACATGTCCCAAGTAGTGTACTTTTATGCAGAAAGAAACAATAATACGATGTAAAAAATGAACATAAGAGTATAATTCCATGTGCGGAGAAACCTACGGAATCTCTGTTGGAAACATATCTGAAAGCTTGTTACAATCTAGGGGGTGCCTCTTGAAGATTCTGCATCCTTAATATCCTTACCCTTTTTACTATAAATATGAACTACAAACATCACACACCATTTTCTACAACGACCTTAACTTTGCATAGTTGTGACCATCCTCATTGATGTAGGCCTCTTCTTTCACGCAAGATTCTCTTTTCTCCATTATCATACATGCACTCAATGACCTTGTCATAGAAGTCTACTTTGGTCATGTAAAGATATAACTTAGATTCCATACCCAAAATCATACTATACGATCCCAATGGAGGAGGCTACATTCAAATGTGTTGTTGTGGCATACCATTCCAACTCAAACGTACAAGCTCTTACCCAATGATGAACTCTCTTCTTCATACACATAGCCAAGCGCACCAACCAAGACTGCATACACTTCTTTTCTCAAGCACACTTATCCACCATATCATTATTAAAGATAACTATAATTAGATCCGGTATAAATAAAAATAGAAATAACTTTATCACAAATATTCTTGTCCATCTCAATGATAGATGATTCATGATGCGATTTCTTATTTTCCCTGGCCGTATAAGTCAGGAATCTTATGACAAACATCCCCAATGTCTGCCTCCTTAGCATTGTATATTTGAGGCCTACCTCCTAGTACAATGGATAATCCTTCTTACAATGATATTTCACATATCCAACACTTTCTGATGATGCTCTATTGTCACCTCTAGTTTGTTGTTCTCAGGGTTACGACACATGTCCTTCTCGGCCGAAATCAACTTCTAGTAAGGAGAAGCATTTTATTTCTCACTTGCAACTTGAGGTCTTCCCACTTCGGTGTCCATTTCCCTTTTACTTTCTCCAATTCCTTTCAAGTCACGTTGGGCTCATCTTTGTGCTTTGGTTTGCTCCTTGCATGATACTTGATTACACGGATGGCTTCCTCTAACTATCTAGGCTCATCAAAATCAATATGGATCTCGATATGTTGTTGGAAATCCAGCGATGAACCTATGGATATTATCCTTCTCCTCCTTGAGATATGGCACATACCTAAACGACTCAAGAATATGCTAGTATACTCATCATTTGTCACAAAACCCATTTTAGCTCATAAAATTCCTTACCTCTATCATTGTAGCACCTCTAATAGGTACTTATTTTGAAGACCCTCTCCAAAATCATCCCAAATCAAGTCTCCTTCCCTAATTCCTTTGACATTCTTCACATCTTCACAAATATCGATTTGTCCCTTTAAGATTGAAGGTGGCTATCTTGGCTTTCATGTTTTATGAATAGTTGTGCAATATGAAGAATTTATTCATTCCAAAACCATGCCTCTGCACTATTTTGGATTCTTCATATCTTCATCAAATATAGGAGGCTTCACTTTCTTGAATTCTTTAAATGCATCTCTAGTCCTCCTATAAGGATGAAGACGGTGATATTTGTGGTGTTGTCTCTAGATGAGGAACTAAAATGATGCCTATACATATCGAGTCCTCTTTTTAGATGTATCAAGTTATCTTCCACCTCTAACTATGTCCGTGTATCCAATCGGTATCCAAAGCCAGAGATCTGCTACCATAGGCTCCATTTTTTTTCTCTTCCTCCTCTTGATTGATTCTCAATTGTCCATATTTACGCAACTTTGACAAGCTACGAAGAATATTTGCATTAACCTGCACATTTCTCTGATCCATTGCAAGTCTTTCATGAGCCTCTGACCAACTTTGTCATTTGCCTACTTTGCAACTTTCTAATATTTTCCCTCAAGCTCCTTAATTTATTGGTTATTACAAGATACTACTCTTCTCCTTGCTACCCAACTGATATGTACAGGATGGGTGACCTTTATTACTTTTACTATTGACCTTATGCCTATTTACCTTTACTTCATTATTATCTACCAACCCTCCTTGCTCTTTCTTTAACAACTTTATAGATAATAACCTTAGACTTAGAGGTGGATTATTTTACGGATGTAAGGGGCTAATTCTTAGGATTCGAAATTAAAGGCATACTAAGTAAGGAATTCTTGTTGGCTCTTTCTTAAGGTGCGAAGCCACTTTCCCGACATAGGAGGGAAGGTACGAAGCCTAAAGAATGATAGACCAACTAGCACCCACCTAATGGAATGAAACTCTTGCTCTGCATGCCACTCTTCCTTATCTACACTTGAGCAAACCTTCTATGACATGATCGCCCACTCTTTCTCTATCATAAAAACGAGGTTTTTCTATCACGTATGATGTTCCACCTCTACGACGGCACTAAGCCTACAGCTCAATGGTAGTGACGATCGATGGATTGATTACCTGAGAAGATCAGTGATGTTCAAAGTGGCTAGCAAGAGGGATGGTTTGAAACGAAACCATGAATTGGGAGGTCCTGCTTGATGAGATTTGTTGGAGAAGGGAGTTGGGAAGATAGAGGATATAGTTAAGTCTCATGGAGCCGGGCCGGAAGTGCAAACCATAAGAAGCTGAATCCCATTATCACATAGGAACGAGGTGATCTAGATTCTCTATCCCCATTTTGACAAGTTGTCCTAGACCGAACTAGGGGTGAATGAAAGGACAATCAAAGGGGATCTCATCTATTCAAGAAGTAGAGCATGCATACCTATCGCCCACTTATTCCCACTCCTATCCTTCTCATTCCAAGCACATTGAGGCTACTATCGCTCACTTTGCCAAGCCGGGGAATAATGCATTAAATGAAGCTATCGTTCCCCGTGCATTTCGTTGTTGGCTCTCCGTTCTTGGTCGAATCCGATACACTCAATATGGCTTTATCCCCGCATTTAAAGCGAGGTCCGAGAAGGGAACAAGGGTTTAGTGCCGGTCCTATCACATTTTTAAGCGCATTATTGCTTTGAAACCATTTCGAAAGGTCCAATAAATACTAGTGCCTTCTCCCTCGTTGTATTGAAGATATAGGAATAATACCTTTGCTCCACCTCTCCTCCTCGGATGCTCCACTGGCTCTATTCCCCTATAATCCCACTCGCTTTATTGCAATTGCTTCCACTGAGCTACTTCGATAACCCAATGGGAATAATCATCCGCGGGTGATCAATGGGAATAAAGCGATAGCGATGGCGATAGTGATACTCCTACTAGTAATCAATGGGAGTCAATGGGAATAACATTGGAATATTCAATAGGAATAATCAATGGGTACTACAGAGGATATGTTCCTTCCTACGGAAGGGTAGTTTGAGCTCCCTACGGCTCTGAGAGAGTAGAGTAGTACTCCACAGAAGACACGTAGATGTTACACGTGCTGTCTACGATGAAACGATGTTAATAACGTGGTAATGAGGTTAGATGATGAGGTTGCGATAAGAGTTACACATTGAGGTTAGGTTACCAATAAGGAGGTGGGGTTACACAATTAGGAGTTGGGTTACCAATAAGGTAGGTTACATTATGAGGTTACACAATGAGTGAGTGAGGTATTTTTTAAAAGCGATGAGGTATGTTTCCAATCAAGGATGTTTCATAATGAGTGATGTTTCCAATACAATGTTCCAATACGGAATGACGCTACCGAGACACATGTACGGGACAGGCGTTGCAAAATGGGTGGTTGAATTAGGTGAGTACGATGAGTCGGTTGATCGTTGAGGTTGGTACTTTACCAAACCAATAGTCGTTCGATTCGATCCGCATTACCCGATCGGCATTTTGAGTCTCGCATTCCCGCATTCGGGACCCATTCGGGACCCATTTAATCGAACGCTACGCCCACACTCCATGGGGCCCCCCGCTACCCCCTATCCCGGACAAATACCAGGATGACATGTGCTTATGATGACACGATGATGAATGAGCTTCGATTAGGTTACAAGATGACGATGAGGTTACCACGATTAGGGACAATGGATAGGGAGGACGTTACACAATTTCTTGGTTCAATTAGGTTACACGTTTGAGGTTACACATTGGTAGGACTAATTGAAGACATGTAGAGCTACACATAGGTACACATAACGCCTACACACAAAGATTTCGGGGAAGGGAGGAAATTACATTATTTATAGCCAATAGTAGATCGAGCGATGCAGTGCGATGCGGTACTCGATGACAAGTGGTGATTTACTCGATGCCAAGTGGCGATCCCCGGGGAGGAGGTGCCGATTCCACATAGCCGATACCCTGGAGCCCGGGGGAGGGTGTAAGTAACCAACGAGTTGGAGCTATACTTCGTGACCTATACTACGTGACCACATATTTCATACCCATTAGTCCACTTATACCCATAATTCATACCCTCATAGCCGCTTATTACCCTTATGCTTATTAGTATTCTTACCATAGAAATTACATTAGCTAAAGTACAAGAGCATCGGTTCCACTATGGATAATCATATATAAGGCATGATAGCAAATTGGGGGATATCTTCATGAAAGGTCGGTTCTTAACAGCAGAGCAGAGCGAACTAAAAAGAAGTACGCGGTAGGTTGTCTCACTCCTCGAATCAATGACAAAGTGGATTTATTTCATCCCCTCTCTCACCCCGAAAAAAAGTATTCGTGAACCATCAATGACATAGCAGCATTTCCAATCATTATCCGTTTCTCCCCTCGGAAGTAGAGATCTCTCCTAAAAAGCTAGTTATTCCATTTCGACCTACAGGTTGGTTCAAAAAGGTTGCTTATAAACCCTCGATATGAACTTACCCTTTAGCGAACCCAACCAATAACATCCATATCAATACAAGCCCCCTACCTCTATGCACGTAGTCGCTCGATAAGATAGGAGAGATCTAATGAATATTATATACATAATGAAATATACAAATAAATCTACATAAAGTAGACCAAATCATTAAGAGAAGTGGAACATTACAATTTGAAGTTACGGCTTTCCGGTGGAAAAAACCTGCGGATAGGAAGGATATTTTTCTTGGTCGAGGCTATGAGGAAATTCTTCCATCCATCTGCAGCAGTACTTGTACGCTATCGATCGGCCATAAATAAGCGGCTTTTACGGCGGGTGGCGGTTTTTCTATTCACTTTCGAGAAAGTAAGGGCCTTGAGGTACTCGATCGATACAATAGGAGAGGTTGAGTTGATACCTTCTCTGACTGACAACGGCTTTCCCATCTTTGCCTCTCCTGTCTCTTACGCCGGGAAGAGACACGACACACTTTCGCTCGGTAGGAACTTACTTTAGGGACTCTCCCAGATAGGAGGATAGTACAATCTCCTAGTTATTATCCTTCCTATTTATTATCTATCTTCCCACAAATAATATTTCATGATTGTTGGGCCCATATGAATTGGATCTACCCAATCGAATAGATCGAGATCGATCCCCTATGATATCTTTGGCTGGAGGGAGGTAGTTAACACTTCGATATCAATTAGCCTACCACTTCTTTCACGAGAGAATGAATGCTAGACCATAAATAATCAATGCATAAATGAAGCCCGAATGACCCTTGACCTCAAAGGCGCATACATAAAGGTCCGTCTCTCTCTAGTCTTCTCTCCCGTTGTTGTCCACCCACTTATTTATCCCCATCCATATAGATAGTGCCTAGTTGTTGAGCCTAGGTTGTTTTTCCCCTCCCTCCCATACATCATAAGTAGTCCCCTTATTATGTTATTATGTAATATCCGGTGGGTAGATAAAGCGCTAACGGAGGGAGGGAGGAAGAGAGACATGAACCAACATAACTAGCGATAATGACCGGCCCATTTGAAAGATAAGAGGAAGGAACTACTCTAATAATGGAGTCGGATGGGGAAATAGCTAGCTATAATGAACGGAAAGAGGCATGAAGGACCGAGGTTATTATAGCACCCAGAGATGGAGCGACTTATTAATAAACTATATAGAAATACCCCAACAAGCCCGCCTTCTTACTTCCATATGCATACTATAACAACCTGGCCGAGAAAGAGATAGATAGATAATGGCCTTCTTACCAGCCCGACCTCCTTATTCGGGTAATAAGACCCGGATAGGGTATTACATGAGCAAGTGCTAAAGAACAACCTGGCCTCGACAGCCTGACCACAGGCACCACTAATGAAGACGGATACGGGGATAGAGCCAGTCTGAAATGCTATGTCCCCCTCGACCCTAACCTATTAATTCGGCGCATACATGAAGAAATGTCTATCCCTCGATAATATATAGAGAGTGTAGGCGGCGAGTGTGAGAATATGAATGACCTGACGTCAGCGAGACGACTTCTCATTCACGTTATTCAATCTCATACGAGCGAGTAAAGCAATTCCACTCGAGAAGCTTTCGTATGTGGCGATGCACATGACCGGATTCTTGGTTGGAACCACTTTAGTCGGTCGAGTAAGGTTATGTACACGATCGATGGGGGCATTAAGATACCGGGTTGAATCAGCGGGTCTTCCATACGATCTAGGAAAATGATACCCAGGGAAGCAAGCCACTTTGGTGTTCCATTATTGTATTGGTGAACGAACATAGTGCATAGAGGGCCACATGCTTGTAGTTACCGGAATCCGAGGGGCTATGCAACCTTTCTTTATGGATGGGCTAGGGCTTGACCCCCATCCATCCCCTAGCCCAACTTAGCCTAACCTTGATCCTCTTCCTCTCTTGAAGTTATCCTCCATCTTCGTACATCGGTAAGGGTAGCGGGAATTGGAGTTGACCAGCCAGTGTCTTTAGGTAAATCAAAATTGATCAGTTGATTGTCTGAGATAATAATGTATATAGAATAAATCCAAAGCTAGAACCTTGCCCGAGATATTATATATCGTTGCAGTGAGAAGCGGAAGGTAGGAGGAAAATACGGCTTCGGGACCACGGGTGAAGAGCAGAGAGAGAAAGCTAAGCCGACTACCAGCTTGCCCGATAAGGCAGACAAAGCCGAGAAGCTAGGGCTTTTCATTTTGAGAGATCGAGCCGATTAGAGATTGAAAGTCTAAGGAGTAGATTGAAATGCAAAGCTATCGGTAGTAGTTCGAGATTGAGTTCGATAGCCTACGGCTCACGATCCCGGTTGAAGGTCGAGATGGAACGGGAGCGGGGGAAAGTAGCTAGTTTCGGGATAGAATGAAAGAAGCGAGTCAAAAGCATAATAAAGCGAGTGAGGTATGGACGCCCTATTCAGGGCGTAGAGGATCGAGCAAGTGAGGAACCAATTCATTCAATAGGCAAGTTGAGAGCTTGGCAGTCCGAGTCACGGGAACACACCGTTGTCACTAGTGGTCCCATCTATGGTCGTCATTGCTCGAAACCTTAACGCAACTACGAGACGGAAAACGAGTCACAACCCTCAAATAGGTTCAACGATAGCCCCTCATTTTCAGTAGATAGCCCTCATTCCCCACCGGTAAATGTCAGTAGATAGGAGATCGGTACTGAGGAGTCTTTGGAATTCATGAATCGATACAGAGACACCCTAATTACCCACCGAGTCTATGCCCATCTGGAGAGATAACCTCATTCCACGAGGAGGTTCTGTTAGTTCCCAAATCCACCTTAGGATAAAATAAGGCAGAAGAAGGACAACTACCAAACCACGCTCAACCTCGTAGCTAGCCCTACGGGGACGGGGAAGAGACTCTCTTCGAGTCAATCTCAGTAAAAATATTCAAAGGGGCTTGAGATGGCGAAACAACAACTGATCTTAGGCTAGATAAACAAATAGGAGGGTTTGATTTTTATTTTTAGGTTTTTGTTGGAAAAAGGGAAAGGCAATTTCGGGCTTGGGGATGAGGCCAAATCCTTGCGAGTTCAAGTTGGGCGAGGTAGCGACGGCTTTGATGTAAGATCAAATGAATGGATTGAAAGACTGTTTGAGGAGTGAAGAGGGCAAGAGAGTACAAGGATCCTCTTCAAGCCGACGAAAAACATGTAAAACTAAACGAAGTCTGAAGCGAGCACCCAATAGTCGATGAATTCTACCTCAAATACTCATTTGTTTAATGCGAGAAGCATAGAGAAGGGAAATGGAATACATATAATATTAATGAAACTTACAATAACATGGAGAGAAAAACATCATCAAAACTCAGAATCTCTGAGGATCCCAACGAAGTCTTGCAAAACTACGGTCTTTCCTTTTAAAAATATCAAAATGAATATACAGTAGAGTGCCAAACTTTCCCAAAGTCCAACTGAAAATTTCTCGGAAAATTACAATATATAGACCATCCTAACCCCATCCTCTATGGGTCTAGCTCATCCTTGTAGGAGTTGTTTCAACCAATTAAACATGGAGCTAAAATCTAGCTGACAGACAACTTGCCTCTATGTAGGAAAGCCAGTCCATTCACTTAATTTTCACTTTTTAGTGAATGAATCCTCTAGAAAAAGTAAATATATGCCAAATTTACATCATGGTTCAAATTACATCCAGAGAGATCGATCATCACTTGAAAAAGTAAAACTAGTCAAAGGCGCGGCGAATTTACGAGGCCGAGAACGGTGGGAATTTGGGCAAAATTCCTCTATGCGCCGCGCCAAATTCTCTATACGTCGCGCCACTTTGACCTATTTTTGGGGCACTTCCCAAAGTCAAATTGTGCTCATGATAGCTCGTTGGAAATCCCTGGATCTACGTATCCAACCCAGTGGAATTTTTCAATTTGGATGTCATTTGCCCCTCCAAAACTACAATCTCCACATTGATTTCTATTTGGTGCAAAAAGTGGCGAGAAAGGCCATTTTGGAGTGTTTTGGCCTTTAGGTAGCCAAAAAAATTTGATGAAATGCTTTGTCCCATTCCTAAAAATACATAATATATCAAGACAAACCCAAAAATGCAAATTTTCCTCCAGATGATGTTCCAAACGTAAGCGCACGTCGGGTGGCGCGACGCGTCCCAGCCGAGAAAAACCTATTTTACAGCAAAATTTTCAAAATGACAAAATATTCTCCAAATTTGCTGAAATTTGGAGTGAAGATCACCATCATGTCTCATGCTCGACGAGGAAGCTTCGTCCAATTCGCGGAGTGGATCGGACCTTTTAGAGCGTTTGGTGCTTTCTCAACCACCCGCTTTCGGGATCTTCATCTTGGCTGCACTTAAACGTGTGTGCGGGCCCAATAGTGATTCTTCATGTCTATGAGCATGTCTTTTTCCCTATTGGCCTTCGCCAGGACTTCTCCGGATAGTTTTTGACATGCGTAGCTAGTCTCTCGCTCAAATGGTGTCATGTCACCGGTCTCTTCCGGGCCAATTCTCGATCTTCACAAATTTGCCGCAACTCTATGAGTATCTGCTTGATCCTCCAGTTCTTTATTCTGCTTGCTCCAAGTAATCTGACCCCACTTGAGCTCTCTGCAACTTCTTAGTCGATGTGCTGACCTCGACTTTACGCTCCTGGATTATCTCTTTCGGTTTGGTAGGAGAGCTCACATCAACATCGATCAAAACAAAATCGGTATCTTGGCCTCCTAAAGGGCCCTCATCATGCATAGGCCTCTTGCCTGTTGTCCCGAACACAGCTCTTTGTGTTGATGTAGAAGGTGATACCCCTTCCACGCCATGGAGATATTACTCGTCTTCCTTTGATGAAGATAACGAGACCCCTTCCACCCTGGTGGAATAGTACTAAATCGTCTTACCGCGCAAATAGGCCTGCATGGCCTCTACGATATGTCACATACAACTGGAGCATTGATAGGCTCAGTCTCGGGAACCTCAAAATGATGTGAAGGCTACTGCCTCATCATGAACAATCTCGGGAGGAGGTGAGGAGATTTTGCAAAGTCACGAGAGATGAAATCCTCCCATGCGATGCCACCACCAAACCAAGTTGATGCACTACAATGATTTTGATGAGCGCATAATGATAGATGATGTTATCTTTGCTACTCGAATATTCACGCACGAGGTAGTCATCCACTCTATATTCTAACACATGAAGTATGGAATATTCATCGGTCACACTCGTGGAAATGCATCAAAAAGTCTGATATGGTATGCATAGGTGTGAGAATCTACCCTCACAGGTGAAATGTCCAGGATGATAAGTTTCATCAATGGTGAATAGAACTCTAGCAAATCGGAATGGAAATAATCTGCTCAATGCCTCAAATATCCGGAGTCGATGTAAGGCTCATAATATACTCTATCCGGCTATTGTCTCTTATTCCACTCTCACCAATGTTCGGTATCCCATTCGCCTTAAAATAGTCTGCGGTGTATCGAAGTGCAGTTCCTCCAGCAAGATTTATATGACCATTATGCAAATGTAGGACAAATAAGCCGAGCTAAATCATGATGATCTTTCGAGTTCGAGACGATCATATCACATTGCGGAAACATGACGTAGCTGAAAACAATCTGTTAGAGTGGACGGACACAATTGGGTCGAAGAAGTGGGCTCATACGACATGCCTACCACTTTTATGAGATCTCCTCGGCATTAAGCTCGGTAGATGAATCATTGTCTTTCTCATATCCTGCTCATATGGTGAATCGTATTTGACATGGTGTTTGCCTGAAATGTATTTTGTCAACTGTATGCTGGATAAATGAGCAATTAGATGTAATTGTTTCTCAATGCCAAATGTGTCACATATATAATAAGGTGCTATAGGAAATATCACGATGGGAAAAGGATTGTCAAATGAGTTTTAAGTGTGAGGAAACGACCCTTGTTTGAGGGACTTAGGGATTTGAGGTTATGAGAAATGGGAATGAGTGATAATGATGGGGGCAGTTTTAGGAACAAGGAGTCCATGAAATGACGAGAATATAAGTGCAGTCAAAGATATAAGGCGACCCTTCGGATCTTGTGAAACTTAGATTTTATCAATGAAGGAAGTGGTAACAAGTGATGGGTTTGGGAATTCATTGAAATGGGAGCAAAGGGTAAAATGGATATGGGACGATGGAAGTGGGAAAATTTGTGATATAATAATATAGCGGTGATAAGCGGTGACAAAAATATTAACGATAACAAGATCACAAATGTCTATGGAATGAGAGTTTAAACACCAAATTTTCAAGTTTTTAACCACCTCCTTTCAAACCTTGAAATGAATTGCAATAGGGGTATAGGGTTTTATCCTTGCACCATTTAAACACTTGAATTTCACCTTCAAATAACATAACGAATTAAACTCAAATATCAAGCGTGCACACTTACTTGGTAACAAAAGAGTGAATCAAATTGAATTTTTGATGAAGCAAGGCAATTCGGCCTTTGGGGTTATGTGCGCCGTGCGCAGCCCAGTGCCCGGCCGCACCCTTAGAAAAACACACGGTGTAAAACTTCCCAACGTGCGCATCACCTGTGCGCCGCGCCTATGATGATACGTCGTGCACAAATTAACACGCCTGGTCGACCTCTCTCAAACACGGTTTTGCTCTTACACTTTCAAAATACGATTTCTCCCTTGGATTTTCTAAATGACACTTGTTGCTGAGGAATAAATAGCTTTGAAATATCTTGACAAGAGATGGTTTAATTTTTTTTCTTCTCATAACCCATTTTGTAATGTTTTTTGATTTTGGCACTTTTCATTTAATAAAACTGTCTTTTGTTTTTTATTTTCATTGACTTTACGGACTTGAAATGATGAAATTGGTTGATTTTTGCGGGGATGTTGGTGTTGAACTTTGGCAAGGAGGACCTAGGAGATACGTAAATGAAGAACTTCATGGTGGAAAGATACATCTTGTTACAAAAATGAATTAGACAATTTCTTATTCAAAACGAGTTTTGAACAAAGGGAAATGTCCTTGAATATGTTTGATGATAAAATTTTGAGCGAGAACTTATTAGGCGAGTCCTCATGGCTGCTGACATGATTTGACATTTCGAAAGACGAACCCTAGACTCAGAAACTAAAATGACTCTTTTTGACCAAAATAACATCTTGTAATTGCAAATGACTTGAAATGAACATTAATGATTTTGGAGAAATTTTGACCATCCCGAAACGGAGTACAAACATGAGGAAATAAGAAAAACCAAACCCTTGAGTCGATCGATAGCATGCCCCCTAACAAAATGCGGATATGGGCGAGAATGGAGACACCTAAACAATGAAATGCAATAAGAGAAATGATCTACGATGAAGAGTTTGTGAGGCCAGAAGCTCTAACATTGGCTCAAATGGGGATGGTAGCTCCTTGGAGGTGCCAAGAATGGCAGATCTTTGGGAAGCGAGACCGGTGCCTTATCCATTGGGCTATGGAATCCATTATTTTGAAAAAACAACGCAAGGCTAGCGACTAAATTTATTTGACTAAAATTTTGACTCAAACCGACTCAACTCACCAAACTGAAATAGAGCGAAACAAACCAACTAAGCAGGACTAAAAAAAAGCTGAAATCCTTCTTCGGAATTTATAGCCTTCACTTCGGGCCCAGTGAAGAAAAGACTACGGTGCACACTTCTGATGAAATTGAAATACATAGTATGTACAATGACAATGTGATCGGCGAGAAAACATCTTAAAAATGGTAGTGCTTGAGCAGCCGACCATTGTGGAAGCCTCTGAGCGGTCTACCATTCATCTCCTTCAACGAAAGGCATTCGGCCTCGATATCTTTACTGATCTTGAATGGACCTTTCCGAGAGGTTTTCAAACTTGCGTGTTTACCTTTGTCCTCATTCTTAGCATCCCACTTCGGTACCACCTCTTTAGCGGAATTTATCTGCCTTCGCTTTCTGTCATAGATATTTTTGATTCTCTCCACTGCAACTTAAATGTGTTGGAAGACCTCTTCTCGTTCTTTATGATGAATCATCGGTTATCCTTCTCGCATATAGCTTTCTTCACTACGGCCTCCTGAAGAAGCTTGACCATCGGAGCTGACAAGGGATGTAGGAAATCTGTATCTACTCCATAAACTAATTCGAAGGGGGACATACCGATGGACTTCTTTTGACTTACCCGATCAGCCCATAGCGCATTCACCGGCTTACTTATGCGACTCTTCTTATTGATGTCCAACAAATTTTTAATGATATTGACTAGAGACTTATTGGAAGATTACGCAAGCCATTTCCCTTGCGAATGATAGGCGGTTGAATGTCCCAAAATAATTTTATACTTAGCAAAAAAACTCAATCATCTTTCTTGATTTCAAAAGCCCTTGCATTATCTGTGGTGATTATCTTGTTGAGGCAGCAGTAAGACAAGATGTTGTTCTCGAAGAAAGAAATAATTACCACATATATATGCTTGTCTTGTAAGGCTTTGCTTCGATCCATTTCGTAAAGTAATCGGTGGTGTTAGAATCCATCTATGTTGTCTGAGGAAGGAAGATGGATTTCCACGATGAAATCCAAACCCCTTCTTGGAAAGGAGCGCTTACCTCAATAGGCTTGAGTAGCGATGGCCCTTAATTCTTGTCTTCCTTTGAAAATCTGGCACTCATGGCAGCCTTTGTTGTTTATAGACATCGACCAAACAATGTCAGCCAATAGTACCACTGCTCTCAAAATCTTATTGGGTTGTCTTCAAAAATGATGACCCCCGCAATCTCCTTTGTGAAAATATTCCATTACCTTCTTCGCTTCTTCCTCCACGAACAATTCAATAACACACCACAGGATATTTCCAAAAAGTCACAAATTTAAATACAAAATTTTACTGACCTTTAGTTTCAAAGTCCTACCTTTGTTCTAGTCATCGGTGGTGATGACAAATTTTGAAGAACATAGATGATATCTAAATACCATGGGGAATCAACAAACATTTCCGATGCACGAGTGGAAAATTCTCCTCATCCTCATCGACATAGCAATGATCGATTTATGTCTAATGCATGCAAATTCGATTCAGCCATAAGCCGCATTTTTGTCCCTTGATTAGTTTCATGGGCCTTATTTCCACATCATATTCGAGTGAAAATTTGATCCACTTACCACGTCTTCCTTCGGATTAGTATGTACTAAAGCATATTTCCACGGCAATCGTTAGGAACATAAGCTAAAATATGGGAATGTAAAATGTATGCCGGAAATCTTTCAATGCCTTTACCAATGCCAAAACTTGCTTCTCAATGATGTTGTATTTCAAATTTGCGTCTCTAATAGTTCGGCGAAAAATGCTATGGGCTTCTCTCATGTCCATCTCGTTTACGTGCTGCAGTGTATGGTATGTTACGAAGCGAAGAAAACAAAATAAAGTCTTGGGTGTAATCGAAATTTGATTAAAGCCGTAGCTAAAGATAGTGCCAACTTCAAATTAAAGGACTTTACCACATCTTCGAGTCCACTTCACTTGGCTCTCCTTTTTCGACATATTTGTTATTTCTCTCAATTGCTTAGCAAGGTTTTGGGACAAAGCAGCACTTAAAAATTTGATCTTACCATTAAAAAACTGGATCTCTTTCTTGTTCATGGGAGGGTCAATTTGCTGGATTTCTTCAACATGTGTTGGATCAATACGAATGCCATCTTTGGAAATAATGTGACCAAGTAATTTACCTTCATCCATGGCTTGAATAAGCTCTTTTTAGGATTAAGCGAGACACAATATTTTCTGCACGCCGAAAAACAACTTTTGATTGATACATATGCTCTTCATGAATTACGGAAAAAACGTCGAATCATCGGTATATAACAGAGCTTATATTTTTCATTAAGTAAAATCCATGTCCATTACTTGCATTGAAAGTTACTTTTGACATTCTTCAAACCGAATAGCATCTTGGCATAGTGAAATGTCCCACATGTGGATGGTGAGTTGTTTTGTCGGTAATTAGATCCTCATGAACAAAGATTTGGTTATATCGAGAATAATAATCCGAGTAGTGACATCGAGATGCACCCACTATAGGCGCAATATGTCAGTCCATATTAGGCAATGGATAATTGTCCTTCAATGACACCTTGTTCAAATTTCTGAAATCAATACACAACTTTGATCTCACCTATATATCTTTTGTAACGGCACTATAAATTGGAAATCCAATCATAAAATCTGATGGGAATAATGATTCTGCTTTATACAACACATTTACCTCCTTCTCTCGATCGATGGCGGCTTAACGGATTGATTCTTATTAGCTTTTTTAGAAGGCTTAGAGTTAGGCTTAATAGGGATAGTATCTTGGATGATATTAGTGTCATACGTCTTTAAATCTAAGTAATCCCAAAAGCGAAAAGCATCTGAAAATGAAGACAACAAACTCACATATTGACTCTTACCTCCGGTGACAATGATTTGGATAACTTCACCATTTTGGGGTTTCGGTTGTCCCAATATTTACATCCTCAACTCCTTTTTCAATCGGCGTAAAGTTGGCTTCTTGGCCACATCGTCTGATGAAGGGGTTCCTTACAAAGGTATCCAAACCTTTAGGAATTGTATTATCTTTAAATTTACCCAACACCTCCATTTTATTTACTTGAACATCATCACCATTATCATATTCTACATCGATTGAGGTATCTTTGAACTTACCTTTACTGAGAAAATCATTAATCTCATCATCATCTTGGAAAACTTGCCAACATCTTTGACTATCCGGACGGTAGGATGGTGCTTCCTGGATCTTGAATTTATTACTTGAATTCATTGGATGTAAGTTATAACGCCTTAGCAAGCGCATCTGCAATTCCATTTGAATACGAGGAATACAAGTCAAGGTACAATGCAGCCCTTCCAAATATCAAGGACATCATTTCGGTGGCTAAATACAGGGATGTTTTGTTTGATATTCACCCTTTACTGCTTAATCACCAATTGAGTTGCCATAGTTGCAATTCTCTAGCATTTCTTTCTAAGAATATTAGAGACCCCGATAATCGAGCTTCATACTCGGCCTCATTGTTTGAACAATCAAATGCCCCAATTTGTAGAACATACCAGTACATTTGCTCATTGTATTTGGAGCGAAGAAAGGGCTGCGTACCCAAATACCAATCTAGCACCATCATTGCCCACCGGCACCAGCAAATCCATGGTCATAGACCCTCTTCATCATCCTCTAAGTCTTTGAAATTGTACTAGCTACGGCACCACGCTTCTTTGTCCACTATCTTTAAGTGATTGCTCAGTTGTGCTTTCTAGCTCTTTCCTTTCTTTACGCAACACTTCTCACGAAATTCTACATTAATCTATGGAATATCTTCTACTTGAACTAAATGACTATCTACATCATTGAAACTATCGACAGGCAAAAAAAGACTCTAGATACGCCCATGTACATAATTAGCGGATGATTAACCGGTTTCTCCTTAGTGGTAATCATATACTTCAATTTTGTTCTAGTTACAATTTTCTCATTTGGCCAAACATGGGAATCGTCGCATGGGAGAATCATGTAATGTCCTTTGATTTTTCACCCCAAGATGGAAGCAACATGCAAATCTCGAAGGAATGCTGCTACAACAACGTCCATCAAAACATTCTTTGTAGATAAGTCCGGAAGCCAACAACCAGTCTTTAATGAGCCCAATACATCTCACTCTTCTGGAATCGAATGAATAAATATCATGGTACTTCTTTGGTAATGTCTAAACCTAACTTTTCCATGATTTCTTTCGGCATAAGATTATGGGAAGCAGGAATCGAACATGGCATTATGCAATACAAACTCATGCAATTGAAGGCGATATAAAAAGGAGGCATGGTAATCAGGAGACTCACCATCTAAAGCTGGTCCAAATATTAGTTACGGTTGATCATCTTCAATATTCACCATATCAAACATGGGATCGAAATTCAAAATTTTGGAAACTTGACCTTTATAGCTGTTGTTCCTCATTAGTTCGATTGAGGAATGGATACCTTTAATTTTGAAATTTCATTCTCCAAACTAGAAATTTGAAGTCTTTTGATCTCTTTGGATGGAAAATCTTTCTTTCAAACCTTCTCTCTTGATTTAATTGATTTTTTTTTTTACTTTGATTTTATTTGTTTGATGATGACATAGTGGTAGCGGGATCAACTATCTCTTTTGCTTTCTTTTGTGCAACGGGTGAATCGTTTTTAGGTCTTTGAAACTTCCTTTCTCTTGAATTGGATTGATGATACATCTTTGTTTCGAGAGAATATTGCTTCCTCTTTGAGCTGAAAATGCATTCATATAACCTCTACGATACTCATGAAGCTCTTCCCTCAAGAGAACAACATCATTAGCTAGGATAAAATCCTCATCTCTTTGTCTTAGTGAAATTCTGTATACTCATCATCTTTAGTGATATAAATGGATGCAAATCATCGAGAATGTAAAGAAATTATTTTCCTCCCCTACTACATCATCTTCATCATCTAAATCTGACCAACAAAATTCTCTTGAAAGTGTCTTTACTTCTTTGTTAATTTCTTTGGTTCTTGTGCTCCTGATGTCGTTGCTTAATCTGAATTGTGGTAACTGTGACCCACCCATGGGAGTGGGATTCAGTCTATGGTTTGGGCTTATCAAGAGTGAACCTTTCGAACATCTTTTCCACTTTTGCGAAGTATCAAATCTGTAGATGTAGAAGCTTCTTCCTTTATCCCCAACTTTCTTCTCTACTTTGACCCTAGCTCTCTTATCATTCAAATTTGCCTCCAACACTCACGGAAATCTTACGAAAGTCCTCACAAGTGGGGATCTCTATCTCATAATGAATGAGCCATCCAGGATCAAAACCATCCGGGAATTTTAACAAAGATGATTTCTTTGAAGGCCTGAGTCACCGAGTGCATTATAAACCGCATTAAATCGATAATATAGTCTTGGGCGGACTCAAGCTGGATTGCACTTGATCTTGGTATACTTAGAAGTGATTTGAAGCGGATATTTCTTCATCTCCCATCGATCTAAAGCATCTCTTGAAGCTCTTCCAATGTATTAATACTTTTGGAGTTCTGGCTACGAACCATTTACGTACCTCACCTCCGAAATTTTACACAAATAATCTCATGGAGACATTCTCTTCATCGATTTCATGGAGGTCCAAAAGTGCATCATTCTGTCTAATGTCTTTGTTGAGTGGGCACACTTTGAGAGTACCATCAAACAAAGGAATTTTACTCACGATAATCGGCGGGCATAGGATCCAATTTCTTGTGAGACAAGCGTGCAAATCTACCGGCCATTTCTTTGGTGGATTTATGATCTATCTTGGAGAAACGGGTGGAAGGTAGTAGGTGTACGAGGTGTATGTGGTGGAGATGGAGGGACTCTGTTGATTGCTGATCGGAAATGGATGGTTTACGGGAATGGTAGGAATGAAAGAAGGTTGAGCGTGAATTTGTGAATGGATGAAATGCGATGGAACAAGAGTTTCGAGAAGCGGACTCTATGAATTCGGGCATATGCGTTGCCACAATAGAAGTTGTGAAAGATTAAAAATGTATTATAAATGGATCTATTGGCTTGTTCAATCTCAAGATACTTATTAAACTCGGTTATGACGGTAGAACTAGTAGCACTTTCAGATTTAGTTTCAAACAACGACAACTCGAACCGATCATCAAACTCAATATCTTTAATGAATTTAAATACGGTAGGGTATGAATAGAGATTTAAACAAAGGGACCACGGGACTTTCTCGATGGAGATTCTTGAAATCAGTTGGTATTCTCATACAACGGGCGGATCGGGATCGGGATGTGATCTAGTATATGTCTTAAGAAGCACGGTGTGTTGATCTTATTCAAAAATCAAGGACAAAACCGATCATCGACTATCGGAGTCTGAACTCAATCACCCAAAAAGTCGAATGATGTAATATCTGGGGTAATTAAAGGAAAATGTCACGTTCTAAACTAAACCGGAGATCGGCGGAAACGACGTTTATCTGTACGCTATTAAAGGCAAAAACATTTAAAAGCTACAGCGTGACTTCGGACTCCGTACGCAACTTATGAAGAAAATAACATCAACGACAAACCATTTTGTCCCTAGTATGGTTGCCATATGTTGGTTACGAAATCCACCTTAGGCTGAAATAAGAGGAAGAAGGACAACACCAAACCACGCTCGGCCTCGTAGCTAGCCCTACGGGGATAGGATAGGGCTCTCTGCGGATCAATCTCGATAAAAATATTGAAAGGGGCTTGAGATGACTAAAACAACAAGCGATCTTAGGCTAGATAAACAAATAGGAGGGTTTATTTTTGATTTTTTAGGGTTTTTGTTGGAAAAAGGGAAAGGCAATTTCGGGCTTGGGGGATGAGCCAAATCCTTCTAGAGTTCAAGTTGGGGGCGAGGTAGGCAGCGACTTTGATGTCTAAGATCAAATTAATGGATTGAAAATACTGGCAAAGGAATTTGAGAAGATGGTAAAGAAGTGCAAGGATCCTCTTAGTGACGAAAAACATGTAAAACTAAACAAAAGTCTAAGGTAGAGCACCAACAAATCAATGAATTCTAACTCAAATACTCATTTGTTTTAATTCAGAAGCAGAGAAGAAGGAAATGTCATACATATAATATTAATGAAACTTAAAATAACATGGAGAAAAAATCATCAAAACTCAAAAGCCACAAGGATCCCAACAAGTCTTTTATAAAACTACGGTCTTTCCTTTGGCGAAAATGTTTGAAATGAATATACAATGGAGTGCCAAACTTTTCCCAAGAGTCAACACGAAAATGTCTCGAAAATACAATATATATACCATCCTAACCCAACCCATGCCTACGTGGGTCAGGCTCATCCTTCTAGGATCTGTTTCAACCAATTCTAAACATGGAGCTAAAATCTAGCGACGAACAACACCTCTATATATGCTAGAAGCCCCAGTCCATTCACTTAATTTTCACTTTTTAGTGAATGAATCCTATAGAATAAGTAAATATATGAAAAATTTACATCATGGTTACCAAATTACATCGAGAGAGATCAATCATCACATGAAAAATTAAAACTAGTCAAAAGTTTGAGCGAATTTTTGGTGAACGGTGAAATTTGGGCAAAATTCCTCTGCACCGCGCCCAAATTCTCTATGCGTCGCGCCACTTTGACCCTATTTTTGAGGCAATTTTTCGAAGTCCAAATTGAGCTCATGATAGCTAGATTTGGAAATCCCCTTGGATGCTGCTATCCAACCCAAGTATAATTTTCAATTTGGATGTCATTTCCCTCAAAAACTACAATCTCCCAACTCTTTTGGTTCTATTAGTGCAAAAAGTGGCGAGAAAGGCCATTTTGGGTGTTTGTCCCTTTAGGCAGCCCGGAATTTGATGAAATGATTCGGCCATTCTGAACATTACATAATATATCATGAAAAACCCAAAAAAATGCAAAGTTTTCCTCCAGGAGGATGTTTCAAACGTAAGCGCGCGTCGGGTGACACGACGATCGAGGCGGAAAAGCACATTTTGCAACCAAAATTTTCAAAATGACAAAATCTTCTCCAAGTTTGCTGAAATTTTGATCGAGTCTCCCATCATGTATCATTCTCATCCAAGGAAGCTTTGGCCAAGATTCGGAGTGGATCCGGCCTTTTTCCAGTGGATTTCAGTGCTTTTCTCAACCTTTCTTTCGGGATCTTCATCTTCGCTGCAAACGTGTGTGCGGGCCCAATAGTGATTCTTCATGTGTCACAGGCATGTCTTTGTCCCCTATTGGCCTTCTCCAAGAGTTTCTACGGATGAATTTTGACATGCGTAAGGCAAGTCTCTCGCTCAAATGGTGTCATGTCACACGGTCTCTTTCGGGCCAATTCTACGATCTTCAGGATTTGCCACAACTCTGAGTGTCTGTTGATCCTCCGAGTTGTTTATTATGTGATCCAAGTAATATATAACCAGAGCTCTGAAACGTCTTATTCAATGTACCCAATCTTAGCTTTACGCTCTAGGATTATCTCTTTTAGTTTTGGTGGGAGAGCTCGCATCGACATCGATCGAAACAAAATCGGTATCTTTGCCTCTGAAGGGCCGTCATCATGCATAGGCCTCTTGCCTCTATCCTGAACACAGCCACCTATGCTGATGTGGAAGCGAGACCCGTTCCACGCCATGTGGAGATAGTACTCGCAGCTGGCGATGAAGATAACGAGACCCTTCCACCCCTGGTGGAGAATGGTACCTCGTCGTGCCGCGCAAATAAGGCTACGTGGCCTCTACGATATGTCACATACTGTGGTGCGATAGGCTCGGTCTCGGGGAACCTCAAACTGATGTGAAGGCTGCGCACTCATCATGAACAATCTCGGGAGGAGGAGTGAGGAGAACATGAAAGAAGTCACGGAGACTAGTCCTCCCATGCGATGCCTTGCAAACCAAATTTGTTGCTACAATGATTTTGATGGCGCATAATGATAGATGCTATTATCTTGCTGCTCACAGGAGTCTTCTTAAGTTGCACAAGGGTAGTCATCCTCTCTATATTCGGAAACATGAATTATCGAATATTCATCGATCCCTTTACTCTCGTGAAATGCATCAAAAAGTACGATATGGTATGCATAAAGGCATGAGAATCTACCCTCACGACTGAAATATCGGATGATAAGAGTTTCATCAATGGTGCATAAGACTCCTATGAAATCGGAATGGAAATACTTTGCTCAATTGCCTCAAATATCCAGGTACGATGTAAGGCTCATTATATGCTCTATCCAATTTCTTTGTCTCTTATTCCTCCTCACCAATGTTCGGTATCCCCGATCCTTCTCGAGAAATAGTCTCACGGTGTCAAATTGAAGTTCACTCCGACCACAAGATTTACATGACCATTATGAAAATGTAGGAAAAATAGGCAAGCTAACTCATGATGATCTTTGAGTTACGAAATCATCTCATAATCTGGAAACATGATGTGTGAAACAATCCATTGCAAGTGGACGGGACAATTGGAGGCAATTTAATAGTAAACGCGGGAGATTTTAATTCAGAAGAACGTGGTCCCACAGACCACAGACCAAATCAACCATCCACGTGGAAGCAGGCGATCCGATCGCGTTATTTTTTGGCCCTTCTGCATTGTGGAATTCCGGACCCGAAACATTATAGGTCGGAATTAATTTGATTTTCACGTCACAGTTTTCCTCCGTACGAAAAGGCAAAAAACGGACCCGAATTTTTATATGGCGTATTCTATGAAGTTTTCGCGTCACAAATTAGGGTGACATCAGCAGGCTATTTTGGAACGCGAATTTGTGATTGAAATCGGGTTTACTTTTTTTGAAGTCCGGACGTATGATATAGTTTTATTAATATTTTGTTATAAGTTTTGTTTCACCGCCCGATATTTATTTAAACCATTGGCTCATATATAGCATATGCGCAAATATTTCACTTTGGGCATTTGTAATGTGGGCCCCGAATACTTTAAATAGGTAGACAGTTTAAAAGTTTTGAGGATTGCACCCCCGGTGCAATTGTTTGTTTATAAGATTATATGATACATGTGAGATAAAGGTTTATTATTTATCATATATAAATAAATTTTATCAATATTGGACATTTACACTTTTATGAGGCGATGTTATAAGTAAATTCATAAATATCTCTTTTTAATCCTCATTTTACTCCATGAATATGTTTGGAAATGAAATTTCAATAGATTAATTTTCTCCTAACCTATGTATCATCAATATTATACATTTACATTCTTAATTATGAGGTTATGTTATAGGTAAATCCATGAATATCTCCTTTTAATCTTCATTTTACTCCATGAACATGTTTGGAAATGAAATTTCAATAGATTAATTTTCTTGCTATTATATGTTTTACGAAGATATGGTAAGGAATTATCTCTTGTTCTTCTTAGAAATAATTATATATAATTTTTTTATTTTTTTTCAAAATAGATTAAAAAAATTATATAAGAAAAAATATTAATTCATCAATATGTGTGTGTTGTGAGGAATAATTTCATAGTTCAACTTAATGGTTCATTATATAATCATGTGAGCATCACCAATGATATATCTTAAAAATCAACTGAAAAGCCATGTGTACAAAATCGATGTATAATCTAGAGAGTGGTTCTCATATCACTATGTAAATTTTTGTATGCTACTTCAACAAAATTATAAGATAAACTGTAATACACATCATATATGCACCATAACAATTGGTACAGGGTAAAACCCACCTGCCACACCTTTGTACTCGATCCAATTTTCTCTGTCAACTCTTCTAGCTGTGGGAGTTTCCTTCAAGGATCATAATACCCCCAAGGCCTGTTATCACCCTAGTAATTCTCAGGTTGTGGGATAGGGATTTTTGTAGTTAAGAACAGCAAGGGTAACGAAGAACCGCTTTGGGAATTCAAGATCTAGCCTTCTTGAACTCTAGAGAGGGATCTCTCCGTATGATTTAGCTTTGTTTTAGTAACAGATATTAGGCTAGATATGATTGTGTATTTGGGTTTGATTTTAAAATATTGGTGGGAATAAAGAGATTTCAAGGTAAACTAGAAGGATCTACCAGAATATTGGGCAATGGAGTCAACTCTCTAGGCAAGCAGAACTAAGAAATAAGGCTCAGAGATGCAAATGTGCTAAGGCAAGATAGGTGACCTTCTAAGGCTATGTATAGGCTTGATTTGATGGAGTGGATGGAATCTGAGTGAAAGGGAACTTAAGAATCCTTAAGCTACAGATAAGAATATTGAAGAAGGGGATCTAACTGGGAACCGTAGAACTTCCCATAAGGTTTTACGAACAGGCTATTACTGGCCTACCATCTTTAAGGATGCCAAAAAATTCGTGCAGGCTTGTGATAGCTGCCAAAGGGCAGGACGCCCTGGGAAGTTTGATGAAATGCCTTTGAACCCTCAACTAGTGATTGAACCATTTCAACACTGGGCACTTGATTTTGTTGGCCCTATTAGTCCTCCCTCAAACCAAAAAACATTCATCCTAGTTGCAACCGAATATGTCACTAAGTGGGTCGAAGCAGAGGCAGTTTCAAAAGCTACAGAGGACTTTGTAGTACAGTTTCTTTTCCAAATCTTTGTGCGCTATGGTCTCCCAAGGGACATAATCACAGATGGAGGACCACAATTTGTAGGTAATAAATTAGCTGAAACATTGCAAAACTACCACATTCAGCACAAAATTACAACTCCATATCACCCACAAGCCAATGGCCAAGTAGAGAGCACGAACAAAGTAGAAAACATTAAAATGCCAAGTAGAGAGCACGAACTATAGTTGTCTTGAGAAATTTTATTCACACTGAATACTTCGAATTGTGAATTATTTATACAAAAAAATGTTTACAAAATATCTCAGGAATTGAGATAATGTTTTAATAAAAAATAGGAAAGAAAACTTAAAAAGAGGGACAGCTGCAAAATAGTTTGCAAGCTGTTACCTTTTTACAAGAAAAAATAGAACCGATTATTCTAATTTGAACTGATTGTTGTTGTGCACTTTAACCCTGTATTTTTACCATTTGAGGTAACAGTAAAAAATGAATTTCCAAGTGAATTTCCTGTTTTTTATCCATTAAATTCACAGCAGATCTCTGAATTCTTGCCACTTTTCTGCAGAGGGGATCTTCATAGTCTTCAATTTTTTGTAACTTTCATCTGCCTCGGTATACATGGCAAAGTTAGGCTTTATAGTGAACATATGCTTGATCTCATTATCTAAAAAGAACAGATTTTCAAAATACTAAAGAAGTATTCTGCCTATTGGTGATCCTTGAGGCAGTTGTTGTCTGGCTTGCTCTTTTGCATGATTTCTGATTTTTAGATCATAATCTTTCTGAGACATTAACTTGTCATGCAATGCGTGAATATCAGGCAAACCTGCTTCTGACAATGTTTTGTATTTGGCTAAAAATCTTGAGATGGATAAATTCATGTCTTTACACCGGTCCTCTAGATTACTCATTATGTTTCTTTTGTTCAGGACCTTTTTGATTTGAAGAATGGTTTCTATTCTATCAACAATTTTCAATTCTTCCAACTCTTCCCTGGTTTTACTGTTTAAAAAAGCTATGAGTTTGATTGCTTGGGCTGGTTTTTTGTCAGTTTCCCTCTTAGTCTTGTTAAACTCTTCACTAGAAACTTGAAGTAACTCCCTTTGTTCATAAATTATCCGAATTGAAGGCCATTGAGAATGAATGCCATCAATAATTTTGGTCCATAAATGATTTTTTTATAAAGGCCACTTGATCTGTAAGATTTACTTGTGCTTGCAAAATATTTACCTGTTCTTGTAGTCGATCAACCCTTTGCTCATGTCCTCTAGAAGTAGTCAAGGCATCATTTTTGGATTTTTCCAAATTTTTAATAGTGCCTCTCAAACTAAGAATATCTTTATCTTGGTCTTGTGGTGTGGTCCTCTGTGAGGATGAAGAAGAAGAGGCAGAAATTAGAGAAGTAATTGGCACTGTAGTTGGCAGTACTCCGTTCGGTGCCAAGTGTTCTGCCAAAGTAGATGGTATAGCAGTGTTTACATTGGGGATCATTGTAGGAATGACCATTGGTTTTGCTTTTCTTAGTTCTTCATTCTCTTTCATTAGAGCTTCTATTTGACTTTCCATTGTTTTTATCTGACCTTTCATTTGATGTACAAGCTGCTTTAAATCATCATTCTCTGGTTTTTGCTGTAAAATTTCTTTTGCTTGAGAGTTTTCACTCTGAGGCAACTTCAACTGTTTTATAAGAGCAGCTATATCCTCATTTTTCTGTTTAATTAAGAATTTTTCCCCTTCAATGTTGGCTGGGTCACCCCCTACTTCAATCACTATATCTTCTAGTGCTTTTATTCTTAGATTATTAGCATACAGTGAGGCTTTGTCCAACCTCATTTGATTTTGGAGGCTGAGCACTGTTTTCTCAAGCTTAATTGATTTCATATTTTTACTGACAATTTTTGAATATAGCATTTCAGTATTGCTCCTATGAAATTCAATTTGATCTAATTCATGAATGGCATCTGCATCCAGTTCAAGATCTGTTTTGGAATAATATGCCACTGATTTTGGCTCAGCCACTGTAGGCTTCAAGAATGACATTACAAATTCATTGGATGAATAATCAAATGCTGAAAGAAGCTTGTCTTTGTTTCCAGGATTTTCCTTAAGAAATCTAGAATGAGCTTGATTCTTGAGCTCTTCATTCTTCTCTTTAATCTGTCTAAATCTGATCTGAATCTCTGACTTTGTATTGTCAGTTTCCTGAGAAGAAGGAGGAAAATCGACAGTAGCCTGGTTTTCCTTCATGACTGTATCTTTTTTTTGTGTTCCAATTTTTACATTTTGAAGCTCTTTTAATGTTTGAGTGACTATTCTTGTTGCTTCATCATTTATATCAATATTTACAGCCTTATCCTTTTCTTCTTTTGTTGACTTGCTTCTTTTACTATAAGGAGTTCTGAATTTTATGTCCTCAATAGTCTCAGCTATGAAACTATCTCCTTCTTTGTCTCTTTTATGTACATTATCAGTATCTTTGCTTGTAGAAGCCACATGTATTGTCTGTTCAATCTGTTTGCCTTTGCCACTGTCTACCTGTATTACCTGTACTGCCTGTGAATCATCATCAGATAGGGTGTTTGGCTCCCATTCAATTTTATTTACATATCTTTCAATATGGGGCTTAGGATCATGCAAGTAAACAAGCAACTTACATTTTACCCTTATTGCACTCAAAATACCTCGTGGGTCATACTTCCATGTAAAACTACATGGGAACTTATACTCTTTAAGTTTGACATTTATCTCATTGGCAGCTTCTCTGTTATTCACAATGAATGGCCCAATTTGATTTTTCAGCTTAAATTGGGTCTTTTTCTTGAAAGTTATGAAGTGGATTTCATCTACATTCAATAGTTGTCTCAGATATTCTAAAGCAAATATTCTTGTAGTAACAAATCTGGGTAACTTATATGGGGCCAGGGATGAGCCATACACTCTGATTTTTGTATGATTTTTATATAAATACCAATCTCCAGTTTTGTAGCTCTCTGATAACTGCAGAATTCTTCTTGTCTCATCATTGATCCTAGGGATCTCCTATTTTTCCAAGAGATACATAGCAGGGGCTATAAATGAATCATTGAAATCTGTAAAACTATACTCTTTGTTCCATTTCCTTAGAATAGATGACCAAAATACTACTGATAGAACTTTTCCTTCTGCATCCACTTTCTGACATTCAATTGGAAACTTATCTGTTTGATAATATAGGAAGAGGTGGAGTAGATAAGAGGAGTATCTGAAAACTCCTTCTTCTGATAATTTGGATAACTGATAATGCATACTTTCAGAAATAAATCTAGAAAAATTGAACTGAATGGATGGTGATTGACCAGGGCTTAGAGTTGACAGAAAACCTAGGATAGCCACATCAATGAATTCATCACTAGCGTATCCTAGTATGAAGGAGAGCATTGAGACAATATGTCTAGTTTCATCTGGGAAATCAACGGTGTCGAAAGGAGGATTTAACTTAGGAATATCAACTTGATTTGGACAAAAAGTCTGGTATATTTTGAATCTAGCATTGAAATCCAAGTCAAGATATAGTTAAATTAAATATTCTATTGATAGGGAAGCAGAATTGGGGTCATGATTCATTTGCAGCATGGAATTTATCGACTCTTCAGTGATGTAAAACAGGGTTTCTTTTTCTTTGTTTACAATACATATTTGTTCTGGCATATAATAGGCTTCGCATAATCTAATAAAGTCAGGAACAGAATGAGTGAGAGGGACAATATATCTAGGCAAATTGGATTCCCAAATTGGAATATCTTTGTCACCCTTTTCCACTGATTTGCCATAGCACCAATTATAGACATCAAGTGGGTTAAATTCTACATTAGGGTCTAGTATTCTACAGTCTAGATCAACTAAAGGGCTGTTCTCTAGAGAAATGATTGGAGGCTAGACTGGTCTGACCACTTCTGTAGAATCAGCCATGAGTGCAGGAGTTGGTTGGTCGATTTTGAAGGACATAAGCTGAGGAATCTTTGCAGAATACTTCTTTTGAGATTTTGGGCCTCCATTCTTGGGGGTTACCTGTTTCTTGGTCATTTTTAATAATGAACGAAGCAAGCTTAAACGGTTTGCTAAGTTCCTTTACGAGAAACAGGGTTTCTTGGCGAATTTCTACTGAAAATGGGGTTTCTGAGCAGGGTTTTTAGGAAATGCAAGGAATTTAAAGCTCAGAACGTGTATTTAAAATCGATTTCAACAGAAAAATAGACCAGGGTATGGAAAAAACTGCGAGAAAGGGAAATTAGGGATTCCAGGGAAATTTTGACAGAGTTTTCCCTGAAAAATGGACACTTTTTTGCAGTAACTTTGGTAATTATTTGAAATCGACAGGAATTTTGAAATCTCAGAGGGTAACTTTGAATAAAAGTAACTGGAGAACCAGCGGAATTCAGTTGAAGACGTTGCAGAGGTGCTCAGTCTTCAATTTTTTGAAAATGGCTTCGCAGAGGACAATGTGGTGCTTTGTAATCGAAATTCAGGGCAATGGGCATCAAAAAATGGTACTGGTAGGTTGAAAATGGCTCTGCAAAGTTTCTCAGGGTTCAAACGGCATGATTTTGAGGAAAAACGATTCTGCAATGTTTTTACAGGTTTAAAGCAAAAAGGTGAAAATTTGAATGAAAATAATAATTTTAATGTTATCCTTCGATGGTATAACCATAGTTAAATGACATTAAACTCGGGTTAAACGGGTCAGGTTTAGGGAATACCACCAGTGGTATTCGTGAGGGTAAATGGTGGTAAGCGGAAACTAGCTTTTCGAACGCGATACAACATGGTGGCGACACCTAAGCGCGGGTGGTTTGGAAAAACCACCCATTTCGCGCGGCTTTGCCAAAACATCAAACGATTACTTTATGAGCGCAGAAATGTATTAGCGCCGTCGGATCTGGATTCAATGAGCGAACGGCCACGATCAAAAGGAAAGGTGCGGGGAAAAGGTAAGTTATCGGGTTCACTTTGGGCCATTGATCTTGGGAAGCCGTCGCTATACCGACATTTAGAGAAAAGTCTCGCAATACCGACACTTAGAAAAAGTGTCGCAATTGTAAAAGTGCGACACTATTGCAAAAGTGTCACAAGACCGATGCTTTCCAGAAGCGTCACAATATCGACGCCAGGAAGAACTGTCGCAATTCCGACGAAATGTGGTCCGAAATTTTGAACGTCACACTTCCGACCTCTTTTTTCTGTCGCTCTTTCGACGTTTCTAGAACTATTGCAATATCGACGGATGTCACAAGACCGATGAAAATGGAAATTGTTCAAAACGTCAGAAGAGCGACGCTTACCGAAAAGGTAAAAGGTAAGTTATCGGGTTCACTTTGGGCCATTGATCTTGGGAAACCGTCGCTATACCGACATTTAGAGAAAAGTCTCGCAATACCGACACTTAGAAAAAGTGTCGCAATTGCGACACTATGCCCCAAAGTGTCGCTAGACGGCTGCCTCCAAACGTCGCTATTATATGTTTTACGAAGATATGGTAAGTAACTCTCTCTTGTTCTTCTTAAAAATAATTATATATAATTTTTATTTTTTTTTCAAAATAGATTAAAAAAATTATATGAGAAAAATTATTAATTCATCGATATGTGTGTGTTGTGAGGAATAATTTCATAGTTCAACTTAATGGTTCATTATATAATCATGTGAGCATCACCAATGATATATCTTAAAAAGCAATTGAAAATCCATGTGTACAAAATCGATGTATACTCTAGAGAGTGGTTCTCATATCACTATGTAAATTGTTGTATGCTACTTCAACAAAATTATAAGATAAACTGTAATACACATCATATATGCACCATAACAATTACCATACAACTAATTTGTTTTAGGATACATGTGGCATTCTAGGGGTAAATTCTATATGATGTGTATATCAATCTATTAGGTGTTGGTAAGTTTTGAGTATATAAGAAATGATAAGGAATATCCATACATCATGATCTTGTAATGTGATTATAAATTGTGTCTATAATTTCCATAAAATGTATAAATGATTTGTTTAAAAAAAAATCAACACAATCAACCCTAAACAATGCTCATGATGTGGAATGTCATTGGCGAAACCAAAATGATGGTCACATGTCCCATTTCTATGGTAATGGTGATCATATATATGTTGTAGCGATACTTGATGAGTAATTAAATAAATCTCAGAGTGTGACTCATTGTGCCATATTTTTTTAAAGCATGATTTGTTTTCCTAGTTTTTACTAATTTGTTAACATATTTTATTCATTTGGAAAACTAATTAATGATGCTTTAAGTAATTAGGACCTAATGAGAGATCATCTTCACATCTTCACTGAAATATATTTGGTAATTGTAGTCACTATATGAATCGCACATGCATGCTACTTAAGAAAAATTGAAATATAAACTATAATACACATCTTATATCTGCCATAACAATTGTCATACAACTTATTTACTTCTAGATACATATGAAATACTTCAGGTAAATGCCATATTATGTGTATACCAATATAGTAGGTGTTGGTAAGTTATGAGGATCTAAGAAATGATAGGGTATCCACACATTAGTAGTGCCCCGGTGAATTTTTTGCATAATTTTCTATTTTTTGTAATTTTGTTGCTTGGATTTGTTATAGATTTCAAATAATATATACAATTATCTACCAATTGTTCTTTATAAAGAAGAAGTAAAATAAGTATTCACCTAAAAGTGAGCCATGTGAAAATATTGGTAACATGAGTAACCTGGTAAGCTGTAAATGAAAAGTGAATAACCTCCACTCACCAACAAGTGGCAGGCAGGGTTGGAATTTGGATTTCTCTTTACTCGTCACACAATTTTTTTTGACGTTTTGGTCATTATTTTTCTAGTGAATAAACGTTACGTTTAAAATTTTTCACTTCATTAATGATGTTCTCGTAATAAATTAAACCTTCACCAATAAAAGTTTGATTAAAAAAATTGAACGCTCTTCCATTTTCTTTGGATTTTGGAGTGTGATATGTCTGTGTCATGGACTTTTAATACCTAAAGTTTCAAGAGAAATAACTGATTCTTGTCAAACTAATATTTCCTCAATATATGCTATGATCTACTAAAAATTACTTCAAAAAGAAAGTAACCTTCCAATATAAAGAAAAAAAACATGAACGAGCTTTCCCTAAATTGCAATAAATTTATGTTTATTATTAATATTGCATAATCTGTCTTATAAAAATTGCATAATCGGACTAAGAACAAATCCTCAGTGCATTTTTTATTGTTGTTGTGATTAAAAAAATGAGCCAAAGAACGCTAAGGCACTCAGAGAAATCAATCTATGTATTATTTCTCACAAAACATGTTGAGTAGTAGAGACTAAGCCGTAGATTTTTTTCTGTCCTCAATCTCTCTATTAATTATGTCTATGTAGTTATAAGAATAACAAGCCAAAGAAATCTGAGGCTTCCAGAGAAATTAGTCTATGTGTGCAGAAATTGATGATTACTGTTGACTAAATGTTATACCATTTGAAATTGCTGAGCGAAATTAATTAGGCCATGATGTACCATTTGTCAGTATCTATTTTCTCATGTATGAAAGTTTTTTTTTTTTCTAAGTAAAAGTAATTATATTAACAAAAGGAGTACAGTACAGCGGGCCGAAGCCTGATCATTGCCGAGTGCTGTGGCATTTGAAACAAAAAACCATAGTTTGAAGACTACCCTGCAAGAGGGAAACCAGTCTGAAACAGTTCATTTGAAAAATCCCGCGCAGGGGAACCAGAGAATTGTAGTACTGGAGACCATATCGAAGCAAAAAAAACAGATGCATTTTCAGAGACAGCAGGAAACACATGAACAGGCCCGTGAGAATGGGAAGAAATAGAGCAAAAAACCAGAGTGAAGAGGAGGAACTATTCATCAGGATCAGGTTCGTAGACAACTCTGCACCAGAATTCATCTGGTTCCCCGTCAGAATTATACAGGTCAGCAACAGAATGGATCACCTTCCCGCGAGGAGGAGGAGTAATCTGCGCCTCGCTCGCTTGCACTGCGTCCTGCCTCTCAGTAGGTTGACCCATCGCTTTTTTGTTCGCATGGTCCTGCGTGGCCTTGCCCATCTGACCCTGCACGTTCACACTATCAGGTTGCTTCAGCCCAACAAACTGCGCCGAATCCTGAGCCACCAAGAGGCTGCATTCCGCCGGGCGAGAACCGGGAACAATTTCCTGAGGCTCTTCACGAAAGACGACCGTAATTGAGGCAGTCACCCTGGGTTGATTGAGAGTGCTGTTAAAGGAAAAATGCGCGGTGTGGGTTTGAGCAGGAGGAGCGGAAGGAGTGGGGGAAGCAAGGCGACGGCCCGAGCGGAGAAGGCACCCTCTAGGTTGACTGTCAGAGTGGGAGATAGACACAGAGGAGGTGCCAGAGGTGGAGGGAGAGCGTCGAATTTGGCACCTCGTGGAGCCTCTTCGGCAGCGCATTCTGTGCCTGAGGCGCGGCATAGTCGCACTCGAGACAGCAGGGCAGGGAGGAAAAAGATGGACAGAAGACTGAGGCGAGAGGGGCAACAGGGCGATAGAAGCAAGCTTCCAGGAACCAGCGTGGCAGAAGTGGAGATTTTCTCCAAAATCCAAACAACAATTGAGACAGCTCCTCTTACCAGTTACAGTGCGAACATTAGAAAGCCCTGCTCCTGGAGCGCACCACAGATTCACAGGCGGGGGAATTATGTTCAGACCAGAGGGACGTTCCATAATAACAACCTAGTCTACCATGCAATTGTGAATCGACTGCAATAAACCACCATAAGTATGAACTAGAGGCTGAGCCATGTCGCGACATGCGAATGTGTATCGAGAAGCGGGACTATGGTTTATTCGAGAACCAAGAGTAAATGGCATTAAACGCCAATCAGTCGACATTAAGAACTGAATGACAGCACTCTTGCGGGTGGGCCGGTGGATTCCCCTTATGCCACACCCCCATCCCATCACGTTAAACACTACCAACTTCACCCGCATCCCGGTTCTCATGTATGAAAGTTGATGTACCATTGAAAGTTTAATAATTCTATTGAAAGTTTAATAACTATAATAACTATATATATATGTATATATATATATATATATATATATATATATATATATATATATATATATATATATTAAATTTAATGATTAATAATAATTAAATTAAAATTCTTAAAAGACAAAATAAAAGCCTAATAATCACGAACTATTATGATAATTTAAAAATATAGAACTCGGGCTGAACATAGTTACAAAGATACCAAGAAAAGAAGAGTGCATGTGCATGATAACCTCTTTCTTGACAACCTATGAATGTCATTCTCAATGAAGACTCAAGACTCAACTGGATTGGATTGTGTGTCAAAACAGTAGGAATGAATCAAAGTTCAATGAATGAATAACTTGATCGAGAAAATTTATAGGGAAAGGTAACTTGACTATCAATCTACTAAACCTCACTTCCATGATTAAAAAAACACCCCCACCTTCTCAGTGGTCCCATCATGGTCCACCTATTGAAAAACAACCAACAAATATTTTTTTTTTAATATTTTTGCATGGCCATTGGACAATGATTTACTATGGTTTTCCTACTAAATTCCAATGGATGATTATTCAAAAATATTGAGAATTATTTTAGTCTCAAGGCATAGCCAAGAGTCTTACTGGATAATTATAGATTACCTCTCCATTGGATGATTGTACATTTTTCATCTACTTTTTCACGTGAATTTCAGTTGATGCTAGATCTTTACCTTCTATTTCTTTAGTGAAGCTAAGAGTTAACTTTGATCTTACATTAATAACTATACTTGCATGAATATCCATGCTTTTATACTTCCCCACTATGGTCAATGTTGATGTATGGCCTTGGCCCATTGATCTTACAATTAACTCACTATTCATATTTAATTTTCTCCAGTTCAGCCCAATAAAATAAGGAAAACAGAAAATGAAGTCCTGATTTATCTTTCCAGTGCTCCTACATAATACAAATACTCTTAAAAACCAATTAATATATAAATTGTCATCATTCATGCTAAAATCAATTTGAATTTTTATAATGAATCTACTTACAATTAATAGATTACATTGCTCATAGAATAAGAGATAATTTAGAACTATGATTTCACAATAATAAATTATCGGGCTCCCACAGGGCGATGAACTTGGTCGGATGTGACCCTTCTGCAGCAGCTCCTGAATCTGCCTCTTGATTTCATTGTTCTCCAGAACAGAGCATCGATAGATCGATCCGTTGGGTAGCGGCGCACCTGGGGTCAGATCAATTGGGTGCTTGACTTGACAGTGTAGAGGAACCCCTGTGGGTGAGGTGAAAATGTCCCCGTACTCCTCCACAACCTTATCCATTTGTTGTTGTCGTGCAGAGGAGCCTTTTCTGGAGGTCGTGGCGATAGTATTCTTCTTGCCCTGGGGGTGGAATCATCAGGAAAATGAATTTCCTGGTTTGGGAAATGAGCTTACTGCATTTTTTTGCAGTAACCAAAGAGATAGTAGCAGGAGGTGGTACCTCTGGTATCCTGTACAACTTATTTCCCAAAATAACAATAACAGCACAAGGTCGAGACTCATACACCGCATGATGCTTCCACAAGTATGGTTGTCCTAATAATACATCGAGAACATCAATAGGAACAACGTCGCATAATACCTCATCCGTGAAGGGCTTGATGCTATAGGTAAGGTGGCACTGTTGGCTGACGCGGAGATCTTGTATGGATGTGGGTGAGCTGTGGTCGGCAAGCCCAACCGCTTCACGGCATCTGCTGAAATGAGGTTCTTTTGGCTCCCATTGTCGACAATGAACTGTACCGGGGAGCCCTTTACCCACATCTGGGAGTGGAAGAGATGTTCCTCCTTCTGGATCTTTGTAGTGGCAACAGTGGCATTGGGCTCCACATTAATAATCTATTTCCCTTTGTCATTCCCCTTGTCAGGTTCTGATTCAGAGTCAGAGCATGCATCTGAATCAGAAGCCCGCATCTCAGCCACCAGCGACTGCTTGGCCCGACACTCACTTGTGTTGCGAGTGGAGCCCTTATGGAACTCACACCACTTTCCCGTGTCCTTCTTTGGCTTTGCAGTGTTGTTCTTTGCTTGTGGCTTCGACAGGTTGTCTTGAGTCACCGTGCCTTGGCTCTGCCCTTTGTTCTATGGTTTGGGAGCACCTTTCCCTTGCTTTTGATTCGCAGATCCAAAGTCTCACTTCTTCTGTTTGAATTTCTTCTCAATCTTGGCAGCATACCGGTATGTCGTACCAAGCGAGGAGATGTCGATGAACTCCATTACCTCCTGAATGTATCTGTGTAGACAACTGCGATACTTTAGCACCAGATGTTTCTCTGAATATTTGATACCCAACTTGGTGCACAGGGTATGGAACAGATTCGTCAGCTCATGCACATCTTCATCCCTTTGTTGCCGTAGCGTGGTCCATTGTATGTACTTGTCCTCATAGCTCCCCACGGGATAGTATTGTTCCTTGACAGTGTCTCGAAAAGAATTCCAAGTGGTTATGACCAAGAACAAAGAGGGTTTTGTCTCGTCCTTTTTCTCACAGTGGCTTTCCCACCAGTCCTTGACATGGGGGGCAACTTTGAGGAGTGCAAAAATAATCTTCTCCCTATCGGAAAAGTCATGAACCGAGAAATATCCTTCTAATAGATTCAACCATCCATCTACGGCATCTGCATCTATTTGACCCTCAAATATGGGAATGTCAAAATTTAATTGTACCTTAAAAGGAGTCACACCTCCAGAGTGGCTGTTGGATGTAGATGCACCACCAGTGGGCAGCCGTTGAAGGATCTGGGAAAAGTTATCCATCATCGCGTTCCTTTGTTTTTCGAGGGCCTCCTTGAGCAATATTTTGATAGGATCTCTTGCTCCCTCATCTTTCTCTTCGTCCCCCATGGGCGTCCGTCGGGGTTTGCGAGGCTGATCTTGCAAAGGTTCCACCAGATTGAGCCCTAACTCCTTATACCCCGACCTCATTGGGGACATGAAAAGAAGGATCGAGAAAAAGCAGACCACTCTGATACCATTGATCTGGATTTATGCAGGAATGCAACAGAATAAACACATAACCATAAATATAGAGATGCAGTGGAAATAACACTTCATTTTATTAATATCAAAGAACTGAAATTTTCTTATAGACAGAATGGAAATAAAACTAGCTAGGGCGCTGGTAGCTATCTCTGAGGAGAGATGAGGCAGCTACATGCCTCTGAACTGGGTTAAAATGAGGCTCGAGGGCCTATTTATTATTGAGAAACAATGGAGAACCCTAAACATCCAAAAACCAAACCCTAGGAGATGAAGTGCCAAAACTATGGGCCTCGTTTGGGTAAATTGGTGTTTCAACTTCCCAGGGACGTAACTTTGGCATACTATCTTTGTTTGACGCACATGATACATCATTAGAAAGATCTATCCGAGGAATAAAACTTTTTCCATGAATATAATTCCAGAATAGAATGATACATAATGATATTCGCTAGAGGCGCGATGCCCAAAAAACGTCGTTTAGGGCCTCAAAATGGCTCCAAAAGTTTAGGACCCAAAAAAATGCTAAAAATAGTAAGTTGTGCCGAAACTGAAAAACTGAAAGAGACAATGGTGGGGCCCCAAGTGGAATAGGCGGGTGGCCACCAGTGTCCACTTGGATCATTGAGTGAGCCAAAGAAGTAACTTTCCTTACTTTTTGAGTACAACCTTGCAATTGCGAAGAGGACTAGTGTTGCAAAATTATTGGTAAGTGGAAATTAAAGGGCGTAAGAATGTTTTTGAAAAAAATTCAAACGTCAAAATTAAGTCTTCTATCCTTCCTAGCACCTCATGGAAAACGGGAATCCGCAAATTCTAGTCGTCAAATATGTGCAAAATGCCTTATGACGGGAAAAATGGAGGACTGGTCCTATGATGCTACATGAGTTAGGGTTTCATGTGGCAACAGGGAACCTTGTATAGTTTTTCAAGGATAGGAAAGGAGAATATTGTCAGTTAATCATCACATGAAACTTCATCACCATTTGAAAATAGTGTCCTAATTTGAAACAATAAGACTACCCAACTATTTCATTATTTAATTTTGATTGTGTAATACAAAAAAATATCCTAGATAACTTAAATAATGTAAGCACTTTTGCAAAAATTTAGTGGAGAGAACCTTCAATTACATTTATTTTGAAGTTCCACTCGCATTTTAAGCCATTTTAATTAGTCTTTCATGGCTATTCTAGTAAAAATTTCAACCTCTTGTAGAAATTTGTTTGTCACTTGTATTAGAAATGCAAAAATCAAATGTAAATAAAAATGATTTGAAATGCTAAAATTCAAATGCGCGCTACATAAAAATGATTTTTTTTAAAACTACATTAATGTCTGATATCACGCGCGCATTTTCCCTCAACTCTTGCAGAACAAAATTCGCCCTTAGCATTCACCCTTAGCTCTTGCAGAACATCATTCGCCCTCAGCATTCGCCCTCAGCTCTTGCAGAACAACATTCGCCCTCAGCTCTTGCAAAATGGTAAATTCTTACTACAGGCCCTTCCTCCTGTAGTAGGGTTGACCCTCTTTGGGTTTTTTTGGAGCCTCTGAGAATACAAAGGTTGTGATTGATTACGGGGCACTGCCTATATTTGTGGAACTTCTTACCTCTGGGAATGATAATGTTCGAGAACAGGTAGCACGTTCATTTTAGAGGCATAAAATTATTCTTCCCAACTATCTTTATACGTCTGTAATTTTTGAATTTGATTTAAAAAACTACTACCCAACTTTGAGTTCAACAGGTGTTCGTGTAAGGCTGTTTGGGCTTTGGGAAATATTGCTGGAGACTCTGCATAATTTAGGGATCTTGCCCTCAGTCATGGAGCTCTGAGGCAGGTGCTTGCCCAGTTGAATGATACTGCTAGAATTTCAATGATACGAAATGCTACATGGGCTCTGTCAAATTTTTGCCGTGGTAAACCCCAACCACTATTCGAATAGGTAATCAGAATACATTTTCTACCTCTTCTTCTTAGTTCACAGATACTGTGGATTTTTTTTATAGATCTTGGTGCTTGGTAGATTTCGACGTAATATGGACCTAGGCGCTTGTTCATTACAATGAATCTGTCATCAGGTTTTAGAAAATGCTCAAAAATTTCGGTTTCACAAGGGGATTACCCTTCCTTTCAATTATCGATTATCAATCACATTTAAAAAAAGTCTTTCGTAGCATTGCTGAGCTCTTTGTAGGTGAATTTCCGAGGCAATTTCACAATATCTGAACTAAATTTGTCTGTCCTTTTCAATACTCTGCGCTTGTAACAAAACCAAAAAAACAATCTAGTGGCCAATGCAACAACAACACCTCCTGTTGCAATGCCTGCAATTCACCCTCTCTGCACGCATGAATGACAATGGCACCCTCTTTTGTGAACAGGTACTGGAGCTGAAGGTACTGGTTTCCATTAGGATCGTGGAATTCAACATCCAAAATAGTATCAAATTCCACTGCAATAGTATTCCCCAGCGAGGGCAACAGTTCATTGAGACCTATTGGACTCATCACCCCCAAATAGCCTCCAGGGCTACCCAGAGTGTGATCATCTGGAGCAATAAAAAATGCTCATCCATCCCCAATTGAAACAAGAACAAGACCCACATTGGTTACAGAAAAGGAGAAACATGTTTTGAAAGAAGAAGAAAATTCTGTATTAGGGTCCAGAAATCTAACTGGTCTATTGTACAATGCCCTACCTGCACTTCAAATTGGTACTCCCAACTCCATGCTAAGGCTCACTGTGCCATTCTTCATATGAGCATCTTAACCTGAAGTTTGATTCCAAAAAACCTAAGTCCCCTGTTCTATGCCCAAGACCTCTATTACAACGAGTAGAGTTCTGAGCGAAATACTTCACAATAGGAAGCAAAAGAAACATCGCAAAATTGCTCTGATTTAGACTGATAATATTTTGTGCGAAAATTCAACTGCGGACAGTAAAAACATAATATCAAACACAACCAATCGACAATGGAATTTGAACATGAGGATTTATAACCACAGAAAACCCTCTCCAGGTTAAAATAATTCTAGAATGGCTTTAAGATTCTACTAATGAGCACTTACAACACCATAGCAATTACTGTCACAATGAAATCTGCTGGAAGCAAAGCCCTGGTACAGTTTCTACACTTCCACAGTGGAAGCAAGAATCTTGCTATCTCTCATGATCTGGTTCTGTGGTCAAATACTTTGCTATGGCTGTCTTGTTCTGCTAAATGTGGATATGTCTTAGCTTTGGCTCTGGTTCTCATTTAGGATCGTGGCTATCTGATATTGCTGTGGTTTTGACTATACAAACTTGTTCAATAGGAAAATGTTGACTCTGCTATATATAGGAGCTTCAATGGGTGCTCTCAAACACTTTTTTGGGCAGCTTTGTTTTGTCTCTGATTCAAGGCAGAACTATGTTGGCCTTGGTTTTTTAGTCCTTGGAACTTAGTTCTCTCATATTTTCCATCCTATTCCCAGTTTGCTACCGAGAAAGACATAACTTCACGATATCAAAATTGACTATTTTTGGCCATTTATCTTTAGAAATGGTACAGCCTTAATTTGGTGCATTCGTACAGTATCTGAAGAGCACTCTCAAACTGTTATTCAGTATTTTAGCATAACTAATACATTTAACTTCCATGCTCTAATATTTATATCAACCATAAGCATTCTTAAGGTAGTTCCACATTTGTGAAGAAGAAGGAATGCTTCTGACAGCTTCTTATCATAGTGGTACAATTCTGTTCGCAGTTTATCTTTTATAAACCTCTGATTTTCCAAACGTAGTAGAGACTACATTTTGCATCTGAAATTTTGGGCAAATCTGTTTAGTATTCTACAGAAAATGCATTAAGAATAAAAAAAGCCCACAATTTGTAAAAGGCCCACAATTTTGTAAAAAGCCCACATTTTGTAAAAAGCTCACAATTTGTAAAATGCCCACTTTTATTTTCTTTTTGCTTATATATTGAGCTCCCATTGAGTTCAAGAAGTCTTGGGTTTTCTACACCATTGAGAGATATTTATTGTTTTCTTTATAGGATAATCTGCATCAATGGAAGAAAACATTGGAGCTGGAAAAAAAATTCAAAAGGGTGAAAGGGGTGATGGCAGATTTTATTGCCCTTGTAAAAATTTTTGTATGAGAAATAATGTTAGAGTTTTAATAGCAACAACAACAGTGCATTGTAGGAAATATGGGCACATTGATGGTGGATCGAATGACTATCATCCCGTGGTAATTAATTATCTATCTTCATTTTGATTATATCGTAAAATTTTATATTATTTTAATATTTTTTATATGTGCACTAATGTTTAATTATTAATGTTTGTAATTTTCATAAAGGCATAGTTGCCCCCCAAATTTTTGCAGATGATCAACCAACTTCCACAGCTAAATAGTAGTAGATTAGATGATGTTGCACTAGTACAAGAGAATATTGCAGCAAATATTAGTATTGGAAATGATGTTGTACAAGGTGAAGAACATGAAGCGAATGATGAAGGTAATTTTAATGATCCCATGGAGGTAGATCATGATGACAGTAATGAGACAGTTCACATTAATGATGGGACAAATCAAATGCTCCAAGACTTGAATGGTGAGTCAGATGATGATGGTGGAGATAGCAGTGACGGTATTTATGATGTACCTCTGATTGAAAGGTCAAGTGAACGACTTTTTGAACACTCAAATGCAACTCTTCTCTCTGCTACATTGTTGCTGGTGAACTTAAAGGTCATGAAAAATTTGTCGAACAGATGTATGACACAACTCCTAAGGTATGCAATATGTATATATGATCACATATATGTAAATGTTGATTATTTTTCCTTTTTTTAGTTGTAATAAATGTGTAAAATAATAACTTATATATATATATATATCAAAACCGGCCGGTCAGGACGACTACCAGTTGGAACCGGCCTTGCAACCCGGTCAATAGCCTATTCTCACCTGTTTTGGCCAGTTAACCGGACCTAACCGGCCGGTTAAGTAAGGAACCGGCCAGTTTATGCATAAACCGGTCAGTTCCGTACTTAACCAGCTGGTTAGGTGCTCCTCCATGAGTTGCAAATTCCTCAGTGTCTCCTCCATGAGCTGCAAATTCCTCTATTATACTAGCAACAAACTTGTCTAATAAATCATACTCAACACCTTATAGTAGCAACAATACACATGATGACTGATAAATACAAGGCTGGCTAGCATAAAATCCCTGGTAGCATGCAACTCATCAAGTGTACTTGATGACAATTTCTGTTCTTAAAACAATCAGCAGCAACCTTATTTCACACTCAGCTAGGAACTGTCAGACCCTCTCTCTCTGCTCACACATAGCAGCAGCATAAATACAAAACCTTTCACACAACATACAAGCAATTTGATCATGGCATCAAGACTGATGCAAATGGTCTGACGCCACTCAAGGGACAAAAACATACAACCTAATGAAAATTTGACTGGCAATAATAAATTGACCACTAGAAAATTCCCGCTTGGAAATGCACTAAACTGGCTACTGAATTTTCTGGGTTTTAATGAATCTTTTCAGTGATAAATTTTGTCAAACACATTGTGAGCATACTGCTGAAGTTGTAATGCTCTCTCAACTTGTTACAAATAGCACTAATAGTGGGTTTCATAAACCAATTCAATACCTCTAAGTGTTGTAGATGTTTTTCTAGAAATTTATTGGCAAGCAAACATAGATAATGAAGAATACAAGATCTTAAAAATGTTGGTCTGATATATATATATATATATATATATATATATATACTAAACCCAGAATTGTCTTTAAGGCTAATACAATGAATTGACAACAGATCTGAGTAGGGACAGATTGTATATTATAATATTAACTCAGCAATAAAACACAGTGAATAATATAAGAGAAACTTGATACATTACTTCAACAAGTTTGCTTATGTATTTTTCGATGATATGTATTGCATTTGGTGCCATTTTGATATATTCACCTTTGCATGGTATATAAATGAGAAAACTTTTCATATTTTGTCTCTATTGGCTTGGAATCATGGTTGCAAATCTTAAAAATAGTTTTTATTTATTTATTTATTTTTCATTTTATTAAAAAATAATTATTTAATGTATTTTTTTTTAAACCGGTTCATTGAGATCTGATCGCTACCAGTTAGACCGGTTCCGGTTTGAAACCCGGTTCATTAGCTCCACCGATCCGGTCACCGGTTCCGGTTTTAATAACTATTATATATATATATATATATATATATATATATATATATATATATATATGATTAATAATCTTTACAAGACACTACTTTTTGTTTCTGTTGTAGATTGTTGGGTGAATATTTGTTACCATCGCCAAATCCTTTACCTCGAACATATCGAGATCTACGTGCTATTATGAAACACTTTGGAATGGAATACAACACTATAGATGCATGTCCTAAAGATCATATTATATATTATGGAGAACACGCGTTGAAAACAGAATGTCCGAAATGTGGTACTAGTAGATATCAAACAGATCAACTAACCAAAAAGGTGCCTCAAAAGGTTCTTCGTCATATTCCCATAATTCCATGTTTGTAGCGAATGTTCAGGTGTAACAGCATAGCACAGTTTATGGATTACCATGCAAAGAATAGAAGTGGAGATGGTGTTCTTCGAATGCCTGCAGATAGTTCTGCATTTAGAGAAATCGAGGAAAAATATGTAGATTTTAAAAATGAACCTCGTAATGTCAGGCTTTCATTGGCAGCTGATGGTGTTAATCCATTCGGAGAGCTTAGATCTACTTACTCAATGTGGCCTATTTTCGTTATCAACAATAACATTCCTCCTTGGATGTCAATAAAGAGGGAGCACATAATGTTGACTATGATTATTCCAGGTATTTGATACATTATTTATTTGAATGTAACATTTTCATTTCTCTCGTTGTTTGCATAAATATATATTTTATTTATTTACTTACTTATATATACATATATCATGGTAGTAATTATTATGTACCGTAATTTTGAACAATTAGGTAAGTACCAGGTCAAAGATATGAATGCATATATTGAGCCTCTTATCGATGAGCTAATACAGTTATGGCATGGCATCACTATGTATGACATCACTAAACCAATCAAGCAGAAGAGATTTCAATGTCGTGGAATGCTTGTATGGACAATTCATGATGCCCCATGACTAACACATGTTTGTGGTATGTAATATTTCATTGCACTTTAATATAATACATAATTATCTAAATTAGATATACCATATTGCATGTTTTAAAAATGATCTCATAGTATATTAATTGTTATTGATCCATCTATTGCAGGTCTTCAAACAAAGGGTAGATTTGCATGTCGAGGTTGTGGCCCTAAGATGAAGTATCATCATTCGCCAGACTTAAAAAAGATGGTGTTTGATGAGTTTAGGCACTTCCTCCCTAGGAACCATAAGTATCGTACTACTGAAAAACATCTTTTCAATGATAAATAAGAAACTAGATTAAAACCACGAAGAATGACACCTCAGTTGTGGATGTTGGAATATAACATAATTAATAATCGTCGAGCAGCTAGTACGTAATGTGTGTGTGTGTGTATATATATATATATATATATATATATATATATATATATATATATATTATTTGTTTATGTAATGTTTGGAATTTTTGTTTTAACTAATGAATTTATTTTATTGTATTTTATAATTAATATTGTTCTGATTTATTTTATTCTTTGATATCAAGGTCATCGTCACCACGAAGGTACTAATATTGTCCTTCCACCTGGAATGAAATGTTATCCTTCTCAATTCGCGAGGTTGCCCTACTATGAGGACCTAAAAATAGCTCTTTTTTTTTATACAATGCATGTCGGGAAGAATGTGACAGAAATTTTATGGCGAACCATAGATGGTGCACATGATAGAGATAAAATTGAAAAAATTTGTGCTGACATTGAGAAATCAAATCATGCACTGGCTACTGAATTTTATGGGTTTTAATGAATCTTTTCAATGATAAATTTTGTCAAACACATTGTGAGCAGACTGCTGAAGTTGTAATGCTCTCTCAACTTGTTACAAATGTTGAAAATGCAGCAAGATGATGGAGCTTAGTGAAGTGAAGTCGCCTTCACTAAGTGGGCCCGCAGGCAAATTCTAGCGCAAAATCTATTTTTAGACTATGTCTATTTTTAGACATATGGAGCATGGTCCAGGGATTGCAGTATGAGATTCTTGGAGTATGTGTCATGTTGGTAAAAATAGATGGGACTCTATTTTTTGGACCTATAGGTCGAAGTCTACTTTTAGACTGCCTCTCCTTAAAATAGGGAAGTAAAATATTATTTACCCTTAATAATATTTGGACTATAAACTTCAGTTTACTCTCTCTGAGCACTTCAGTTAGAGCCTTGGAAGTGGCTCATGCATCTGACAGAGGAATTATGATATTCCCAAGGGTTTGATGGCATCATGCATGGTTGACTTCAGTTAGGACTTCAGTGGCAGAAGTTTGGTGGAGTTAATGAGACAACTAGTGGAGTTGTGTTCTGTTTAATTTAGTTGAACTGGTTGAGATTAGTTTAACTAGCTAATCAACTAGTTATGAGTGGAGTGAATTAAATATTATTTAATTCATTAATTAGTAACTCATTATTTAACTCAAGAACACATCAGTTCACTACAGTGCATGATCAGTTCAGTGGAGACCAGTGAAAGAGGTAGATGAAAGGGTGGAGTTAGCTATCAGTGGCGACATCAGTTGTGCATGAGATTTGCACCACACTTGGAGGAATTGCCCATGATGATTGTGCATTCAAGCCAAGGAGATTCGAACCTTGGATCTCTATATAGACAGGCCATGATTGTGCAATAGAGGCAAGGAAATTAGTGGTGAGTTTTGAACCAGTAACCTGTTCAAAACCAAGCTAGTTTGTGTGTAACTTTATGAGAAAGTACTGAGTACTTGTGAGGAGTATTGTACTGAGTTTGTTACATGATTTATCCATTATAATATACACAATAGCTGCGAGGTTTTCAGCTATAAGCTTTCCCCATACATACTGTGTTAATGTGTATGATGATTTGATGTGTTATCGCTTGATTTTATTTTCCGCATGTTTGATGATCTGAGTGGAAGAGATTATGTGTTGCATATAAATTTGAATTGTATGTGATCAGGATAGTCTCGGTGGATAATTAATCATTATTCAACAAATTTCTACAACAAATAGCACTAATAGTGGGTTTCATAAACCAATTCAATACCTCTAAGTGTTGTAGATGTTTTTCTAGAAATTTATTGGCAAGCAAACATAGATAATGAAGAATACAAGATCTTCAAAATGCTGGTCTGATATATATATATATATATATATATATATATATATATATATATACCTGTAATTGTCTTTAAGGCCGTATACAATGAATTGACAACAGATCTGAGCAGGGACAGATTGTATATTATAACATTAACTCAGCAATAAAACACAGTGAATAATATAAGAGAAACCTGATACATTACTTCAACAAGTTTGCTTATGTCTTTTTCGATGATATGTATGCATTTGCTGCCATCTTGATATATTCACCTTTGCATGGTATATAAATGAGAAAAATTTTCATATTTTGTCTCTATTGGCTTGGAATCATGGTTGCAAATCTTAAAAATAGTTTTTTTTTTTTTTTTCATTTTATTAAAAATTAATTATTTAATGTATATTTTTTAAAACCGGTTCATTGAGATCTGATCGCTACCGGTTAGACTGGTTCTGGTTCGAAACCCGGTTCATTAGCTCCACCGATCCAGTCACCGGTTCCGGTTTTAATAACTATATATATATATATGATTAATAATCTTTACAAGACACTACTTTTGTTTCGTTGTAGATTGTTGGGTGAATATTTGTTACCATCGTAATGAATTTTACCTCGGAACATATCGAAGTATTGAGATCTATGTGCTATTAAGAAACACTTGGAATGGAATATAACACTATAGATGCATGTCCTAGCATCATATTATATATTATGGAGAACATGCGCAGCAGAAATGTCCGAAATAAAATCAAGAGATATCGAACAAATCAACTAACCAAAAAGGTGCCTCAAAAGGTTCTTCGTCATATTCCCATAATTCCACATTTGCAGCGAATGTTCAGGTGTAATAGCATAGCACAGTTTATGGATTACCATTCAAAGAATAGAAGTGGAGATGGTGTTCTTCGAATGCCCGCAGATGGTTCTGCATTTAGAGAAATCGAGGAAAAATATGTAGATTTTAAAAATGAACCTCGTAATGTCAGGCTTTCATTGGCAGCTGATGGTGTTAATCCATTCGAAGAGCTTAGATCTACTTACTCAGTGTGGCCTATTTTCGTTATCAACAATAACATTCCTCCGTGGATGTCAATAAAGAGGGAGCACATAATGTTGACTATGATTATTCCAGGTATTTGATACATTATTTCTTTGAATGTAACATTTTCATTTCTCTCGTTGTTTGAATAAATATATATTTGATTTATTTACTTACTTATATATACATATATCATGGGAGTAATTATTATGTACCGTAATTTTGAACAATTAGGTAAGTACCAGGTCAAAGATATGAATGCATATATTGAGCCTCTTATCGATGAGCTAATACAGTTATGGCATGGCATCACTATGTATGACATCACTAAACCAATCAAGCAAAAGAGATTTCAATGTCGTGGAATGCTTGTATGGACAATTCATGATGCCCCAGGACTAACACATGTTTGTGGTATGTAATATTTCATTGCACTTTAATATGATACATAGTTATCTAAATTAGATATAACATATTGCATGTTTTAAAAATGATCTCATAATATATTAATTTTTATTGATCCATCTATTGCAGGTCTTCAAACAAAGGGTAGATTTGCATGTCCAGTTTGTGGCCCTAAGATGAAGTATCGTCATTCGCAAGACTTAAGAAAGATGGTGTTTGATGAGTTTAGGCACTTCCTCCCTAGGAACCATAAGTATCGTACTAGTGAAAAACATATTTTCAATGATAAAGAAGAAACTAGATTAAAACCACGAAGAATGACACCTCAGTTGTGGATGTTGGAATATAACAGAATTAATAATCGTCGAGCAGCTGGTACGTAATTTGTGTGTGTGTATATATATATATATATATATATATATATTATTTGTTTATGTAATGTTTGGAATTTTTGTTTTAACTAATGAATTTATTTTATTGTATTTTATAATTAATATTGTTCTGATTTATTTTATTCTTTGATATCAAGGTCATCGTCGCCGTGAAGGTACTAATATTGTACTTCCACCTGGAATGAAATTTTATCCTTCTCAATTCGTGAGGTTGCCCTACTATGAGGACCTAAAAATAGCTCATTTGTTTGATACAATGCATGTCGGGAAGAATGTGACAGAAATTTTATGGCGAACCATAGATGGTGCACATGAGAGAGATAAAATTGACAAAATTTGTGCTGACATTGAGAAATCAAATCATGCATCAAGCACGAATTTCTCTCGGGTTTTAATGAATCTTTTCAATGATAAATTTTGTCAAATGACACAGAGCAGACTATTGAAGTTGTAATGCTCTTCAACTTGTTACAAATGCTGGAAAATGCAAAGATGATGAGGCTTAGTGAAGTGAAGTCGCCTTCACTAAGTGGTCCCGCAAGCAAATTTTGGCACAAAGTCTATTTTTAGACTATGTCTATTTTTAGACATATGGAGCATGGTCCAGCGGTTGCAGTATGTTATTCTTGGAGTATTGGTCATGTTGGTAAAAATAGATGGACCTCTATTTTTTGACCTATAGGTCGATGTCTATTTTTAGACTGCCTATCCTAAAAATAGGGAAGTCAAATATTATTTACCCTTAATAATATTTGGACTATAAACTTCAGTTTACTCTCTTGGAGCACTTCAGCTCGAGCCTTGGAAGTGGCTCATGCATCTGACAGAGGAATTATGCTATTCCTAAGGGTTTTGTGAGCTCATGCATGGTTGACTTCAGTTAGGACTTCAGTGGCAGAAGTTTGGTGGAGTTAATGAGACAGCTAGTGGAGTTGTGTTCGGTTTAATTTAGTTGAACCGGTTGAGATTAGTTTAACTAGCTAATCAACTAGTTATGAGTGGAGTGAATTAAATATTATTTAATTCATTAATTATTAACTCATTATTCAACTCAAGAACACATCAGTTCACTACAGTGCATGATCAGTTCAGTGGAGACCAGTGAAAGAGGTAGATGAAAGGGTGGAGTTAGCTATCAATGGCGACATCAGTTGTGCATGAGATTTGCACCACACTTGGAGGATTTTTCCATGACAATTGCGCAGTCAAGCCAAGGAGATTCGAACCTTGGATCTCTATATAGACAGGCCTGGATTGTGCAATAGAGGCAAGGCAATTGGCGGTGAGTTTTGAACCAGTAACCTGTTCAAAACTGAGCTAGATTGTGGGTAACTGTATGAGAAAGTACCGAGTACTTGTGAGGAGTATTGTACTGAGTTTGTTACTTGATTTCTCCATTATAATATACACAATAGCTGCGGGGTTTTCAGCTATAAGCTTTCCCCATACATATTGTGTTAATGTGTATGATGATTTGATGTGTTATCGCTTGATTTTTATTTCCGCATGTTTGATGATCTGAGTGGAAGAGATTATGTGTTGCATATAAATTTGAATTGTATGTGATCATGATAGTCTCAGTGGATAATTAATCATTATTCAGCAAATTTCTACAAATAGCACTAATAGTGGGTTTCATAAACCAATTCAATACCTCTAAGTGTTGTAGACGTTTTTCTAGAAATTTATTGCCAAGCAAACATAGATAATGAAGAATACAAGATCTTCAAAATGCCGGTCTGATATATATATATATATATATATATATATATATATATATATATATATACTGAACCCAGAATTGTCTTTAAGGCTGATACAGTGAATTGAAAACAGATCTGAGCAGGGACAGATTGTATATTATAATATTAACTCAGCAATAAAACACAGTGAATAATATAAGAGAAACCTGATACATTACTTCAACAAGTTTGCTTATGTATATTTTGATGATATGTATTGCATTTGCTGCCATTTTGATATATTCAACTTTTCATGGTATATAAATGAGCAAACTTTTCATATTTTGTCTCTATTGGCTTGGAATCATGGTTGCAAATCTTAAAAATAGTTTTTATTTATTTATTTATTTTTTCATTTTATTAAAAAATACTTATTTAATGTATTTTTTTTAAAACCGGTTCATTGAGCTCTGATCGCTACCGATTAGACCGATTCCGGTTCGAAGCCCGATTCATTAGCTCCACCGATCTGGTCACCGGTTCCAGTTTTAATAACTATATATATATATATGATTAATAATCTTTACAAGACTTTACAAGACACTACTTTTTGTTTCTGTTGTAGATTGTTGGGTGAATATTTGTTACCATCGCCAAATACTTTACCTCGAACATATCGAGATCTACATGCTATTATGAAACACTTTGGAATGGAATATAACACTATAGATGCATGTCCTAAATATCATATTATATATTACGGAGAACATGCGTTGAAAACATAATGTTTGAAATGTGGTACCAGTAGATATCGAACAAATCAACTAACCAAAAGGTGCCTCAAAAGGTTCTTCGTCATATTCCCATAATTCCACGTTTGCAGTGAATGTTCAGGTGTAACAGCATAGCACAGTTTATGGATTACCATTCAAAGAATAGAAGTGGAGATGGTGTTCTTCGAACGTCGTTGATGATACTTACATTTAGAGAAATGGAGGAAAAATAGGCAGATTTTAAAAATGAACCTCGTAATGTCGCTCTATCGTTACCGATGGTGTTAATCCGCTCTCGGGAGAGCTTAGATCTACTTACCTGCCAGTGGCCTATTTTCGTTATCAACAATAACATTCCTCCTTGGATGTCAATAAAGAGGGAGCACATAATGTTGACTATGATTATTCCAGGTATTTGATACATTATTTATTTGAATGTAACATTTTCATTTCTCTCGTTGTTTGAATAAATATATATTTGATTTATTTACTTACTTATATATACATATATCATGGGAGTAATTATCATGTTCCATAATTTTGAACAATTAGGTAAGTACCAGGTCAAAGATATGAATGTATATATTGAGCCTCTTATCGATGAGCTAATACAGTTATGGCATGGCATCACTATGTATGACATCACTAAACTAATCAAGCAGAAGAGATTTCAATGTCGTGGAATGCTTGTATGGACAATTCATGATGCCCCAGGACTAACACATGTTTGTGGTATGTAATATTTCGTTGCACTTTAATATAATACATAATTATCTAAATTAGATATACTATATTGCATGTTTTAAAAATGATCTCATAGTATATTAATTGTTATTGATCCATCTATTGCAGGTCTTCAAACAAAGGGTAGATTTGCATGTCCAATTTGTGGCCCTAAGATGAAGTATCGTGATTCGTCAGAGTTAACAAAGATGGTGTTTGATGAGTTTAGGCACTTCCTCCCTAGGAACCATAAGTATCGTACTACTGAAAAACATCTTTTCAATGATAAAGAAGAAACTGGATTAAAACCACGAAGAATGACACCTCAGTTGTGGATGTTGGAATATAACAGAATTAATAATCGTCAAGCAGCTGGTACGTAATTTGTGTATATATATATATATTATTTTTTATGTAATGTTTGGAATTTTTATTTTAACTAATGAATTTATTTTATTGTATTTTATAATTAATATTGTTCTGATTTATTTTATTCTTTGATATCAAGGTCATCATCGCAGTGAAGGAACTAATATTGTACTTCCACCTGGAATGAAATGTTATCCTTCTCAGTTCGTTTAGGTTGCCCTACTATGAGGACCTAAAATAGCCTTTTTTTTATACAATGCATGCTCTGAAGAATGTGACAAATTTTATGGCGAACCATAGATGGTGCACATGATAGAGATAAAATTGAAAAATTTGTGGCCGACATTGAGAAATCAAACTGCGTAAAAGGGCTACCGAATTTTCGGGTTTTAATGAATCTTTTCAATGATAACGGGTCAAACACCTTCCTCTAAACACATTGTGAGAAGACTACCGAAGTTGTAATGTTCCCTTCAACTTGTTACAAATGTTGAAAATGCAGCAAGATGATGGAGCTTAGTGAAGTGAAGTCGCCTTCACTAAGTGGGCCCGCAGGCAAATTCTAGCGCAAAATCTATTTTTAGACTATGTCTATTTTTAGACATATGGAGCATGGTCCAACGGTTGCAGTATGTTACTCTTGGAGTATGTGTCATGTTGGTAAAAATAGATGGACCTCTATTTTTTGACCTATAGGTAGATAGGTCGAAGTCTATTTTTAGACTGCCTATCCTAAAAATAGGGAAGTAAAATATTATTTACCCTTAATAATATTTGGACTATAAACAGCAGTTTACTCTCTTGGAGCACTTCAGTTCGAGCCTTGGAAGTGGTTCATGCATCTGACAGAGGAATTACGCTATTCCCAAGGGTTTGATGGCATCATGCATGGTTGACTTCAGTTAGGACTTCAGTGGCAGAAGTTTGGTGGAGTTAATGAGATAGCTAGTGGAGTTGTGTTTTGTTTATTTTAGTTGAACTAGTTGAGATTAGTTTAACTAGCTAATCAATTAGTTATGAGTGGAGTGAATTAAATATTATTTAATTCATTAATTAGTAACTCATTATTCAACTCAAGAACACATTAGTTCACTACAATGCATGATCAGTTCAGTGGAGACCAGTGAAAGAGGTAGATGAAAGGGTGGAGTTAGCTATCAGTGGCGACATCAGTTGTGCATGAGATTTGCACCACACTTGGAGGAATTTCCCATGATGATTGCGCTGTCAAGACAAGGAGATTCGAACCTTGGATCTCTATATAGACAGGCCTGGATTGCGCAATAGAGGCAAGGCAATTGGCGGTGAGTTTTGAACCAGTAACCTGTTCAAAACTGAGCTAGATTATGTGTAACTTCATGAGAAAGTACCGAGTACTTGTGAGGAGTATTGTACTGAGTTTGTTACATGATTTCTCCATTATAATATACACAATAGCTGCGGGGTTTTCAGCTATAAGCTTTCCCCATACATACCGTGTTAATGTGTATGATGATTTGATGTGCTATCGCTTGTTTTATTTCCGCATGTGTGATGATCTGAGTGGAAGAGATTATGTGTTGCATATAAATTTGAATTTTATGTGATCAGGATAGTCTCGGTGGATAATTAATCATTATTCAGCAAATTTCTACAACAAATAGCACTAATAGTGGGTTTCATAAACCAATTCAATACCTCTAAGTGTTGTAGATGTTTTTTCAGAAATTTATTGGCAAGCAAACATAGATAATGAAGAATACAAGATCTTCAAAATGCCGGTCCGCATATATATATATATATATATACTGAACCCAGAATTGTCTTTAAGGCTGATACAATGAATTGACAATAGATCTGAGCAGGGACAGATTGTATATTATAATATTAACTCAGCAATAAAAAACAGTGAATAATATAAGAGAAACCTGATACATCACTTCAACAAGTTTTCTTATGTATTTTTCGATGATATGTATTTCATTTGGTGCCATTTTGATATATTCACCTTTGCATGGTATATAAATGAGCAAACTTTTCATATTTTGTCTCTATTGGCTTGGAATCATGGTTGCAAATCTTAAAAATAGTTTTTATTTATTTATTTTTTTTTCATTTTATTAAAAAATAATTATTTAATGTATTTTTTTTAAAACCGGTTCATTGAGATTTGACCGCTACCGGTTAGACCGGTTCTGGTTCGAAACCCGGTTCATTAGCTCCACCGATCCGGTCACCGGTTCCGGTTTTAATAACTATGATATATATATATGATTAATAATCTTTACAAGACACTACTTTTTGTTTCTGTTGTAGATTGTTGGGTGAATATTTGTTACCATCGCCAAATACTTTACCTCGAACATATCGAGATCTATGTGCTATTATGAAACACTTTGGAATGGAATATAACACTATAGATGCATGTCCTAAAGATCATATTATATATTATGGAGAACATGCGTTGAAAACAGAATGTCCGAAATGTGGTACCAGTAGATATCGAACAAATCAACTAACCAAAAAGGTGCCTCAAAAGGTTCTTCGTCATATTCCCATAATTCCAAGTTTGCAGCGAATGTTCAGGTGTAACAGCATAGCACAGTTTATGGATTACCATGCAAAGAATAGAAGTGGAGATGGTGTTCTTCGAATGCCTGTAGATGGTTCTACATTTAGAGAAATGGAGGAAAAATATGTAGATTTTAAAAATGAACCTCGTAATGTCAGGCTTTCATTGGCAGCTGATGGTGTTAATCCATTCGGAGAGCTTAGATCTACTTACTCAGTGTGGCCTATTTTCGTTATCAACAATAACATTCCTCCTTGGATGTCAATAAAGATGGAGCACATAATGTTGACTATGATTATTCCAGGTATTTGATACATTATTTCTTTGAATATAACATTTTCATTTCTCTCGTTGTTTGCATAAATATACATTTTATTTATTTACTTACTTATATATACATATATCATGGGAGTAATTATTATGTACCGTAATTTTGAACAATTAGGTAAGTACCAGGTCAAAGATATGAATGTATATATTAAGCCTCTTATCGATGAGCTAATATAGTTATGGCATGGCATCACTATGTATGACATCACTAAACCAATCAAGAAGAAGAGATTTCAATGTCGTGGAATGCTTGTATGGACAATTCATGATGCCCAGGACTAACACATGTTTATGACATATATCTTCTAATTTACACTTTCATACTGATACATAATTATCTAGATTAGATATACCATATTGCATGTTTTAAAAATGATCTCATAGTATATTAATTGTTATTGATCCATCTATTGCAGGTCTTCAAACAAAGGGTAGATTTGCATGTCCAGTTTGTGGCCCTAAGATGAAGTATCGTCATTCGCCAAACTTAAGAAATATGGTGTTTGATGAGCTTAGGCACTTCTCCCTAGGAACCATAAGTATCGTACTATTGAAAAACATATTTTCAATGATAAAGAAGAAACTGGATTAAAACCACGAAGAATGACACCTCAGTTGTGGATGTTGGAATATAACAGAATTAATAATCGTCAAGCAGCTGGTACGTAATTTGTGTATATATATATATTATTTGTTTATGTAATGTTTGGAATTTTTTTTTTAACTAATGAATTTATTTTATTGTATTTTATAATTAATATTGTTCTGATTTATTTTATTCTTTGATATCAAGGTCATCGTCGCCGTGAAGGTACTAATATTGTACTTCCACCTGGAATTAAATGTTATCCTTCTCAATTCACAAGGTTTCCCTACTATGAGGACCTAAAAATAGCTCATTTGTTTGATACAATGCATGTCAGAAAGAATGTGATAGAAATTTTATGGCGAACCATAGATGGTGCACATGATAGAGATAAAATTGACAAAATTTGTGCTAAAATTGAGAAATCGAATCATGCAATGAAAAGTGTGATCAGCGGATCAAATAACAATGGAGGTCAAAATTATAATAATATTCCATGGTTATTAACGGAACAACAAAGCAATGATGTAAAAGAGGTCGTTAGAAGAATTAAATTTCCAACAGGTTTTGCTTCAAACATAAATAATATCTTAACAAAGAAAGGTGACTTCAGTGGGGTGAAAACACATGATTGGCATACCTTTGTTAAGGTAATTTTTTTGGTATACGTTTTTGTTTGTTATTACTTGAATACATATTTTAAATTTTCCTTTTTTCTGTTTAATTTGGAAACCAATAACGATTCATTTTTTATTGTTATAGTATGTTCTACCTGTATCTCTCCCAAACGATTTCGACAACAATGTCAAACAAGTTATATATGGTCTTAGTAAATACATGAGGTAAGTAGTTTTGATTTATACGCAAAATCTAATTGCTACAATTTATTTTCGTACTTGATGAAATGATGTATTAATTTACTTGTAATGAAATATATATTATGTTTCATTGAAATAACCTTGCGTAATGATTTGCAGATGGTTGTCATTGAAAGAAATCCATCAAGATGAAATAAATTATTGGAAGAGAGAAATTCCTCGACTAATGTGTGAAATGCAAAAGTATCTACCTCCAACATTTTTCAATGCACAAGAACACTACTTGATACACCAAGTTGAGGAGATTGAAATGTGTGGACCAGTACACACAAGGTCAATGTGGATGGTCAAGAGGCACCTGAAATCCTTGAAGGCTTTGGTTAGACAAAGAGCACGACTTGAGGGTTCTATGGTGGAGGGATATGTGGTATATCAATCCATGGTGTATATTAGTCATTATCTTCCTATATTAGCTGCGCCAGCCATGAAGGCGGTGGATTTCATTTGGGATGTGAACTCCATCAAAAAATTTGAAGTGGAGCACCTGTTGGGAAAAGGTAGAATGAAGAAAGTGAGAGGTAAAAGATTTATTATGTATAACACATATAATGTTTCATTTTTTTACATCATGTATATGATCATTATATTCATTTAGGTCTTATTCTTTCATAGTTTATTAATTAATATAATTTACCATGGTTATAAGTAAAATTTATTAATATTGGTGAATTATTGTTTTTTTATTCAGGTGCTCAAGATTATGAGGCACTACTTTTATACATTGTAAACAATCTTGAGTGGATGAGTGAATGGATTGAAACATGTAAAGCACGTAACAACGGTAGGTTATCATGGCAACTACTGTCTGAATTGATTAGAGAAGCATATCGTAGTGGAGATGGGAATGTTACGGACAGGGAAATCGATTTAGCATATGGTTTGAAAGATATAAAGGTAAGCAATTAATTCAACTATTTTATTCATTACTTATTTTATACTATATTTATAATGTGACAAGAAGTTTGATTTTTCAGTTAATTTTCATGCTGTGTAAATTATATGTTTAATTATTAATTAAGAATGCATCTTTTTCATGTTTGGCATATTGCAGTTGAAACACCACAAGGCTATGTGGTGCAATGGTCATCAATTTTGCGTTAAATAGTTGGATGATAACAGGAAAACTTCTGATAGTGGGATAACTACAGTATTCCAGGTCACTAATGTTTCCTCCAGGAGTGACATACATCCTCGAGAATCTGAAAATATATATTATGGGTTCTTAGATGATATAGTTGAGTGTGACTTTAATTCCTTCAAAATAGTTTTGTTCGATGTCAAATGGTATAGGCTACGAATGAATGTACGTGATGATGATAGAACACTTATTCAACATGAAAATGGATTTCCAATGGTTAAAACATCGGAGTTTGAAGCAGGAAAATATCGCTATGTTTTTCCAAGCCAATGCGAACAAGTCTTTTACTCAGAGGTTCCAGGTGAGAACGAATGGTTGAGTGAAGGTACTAATATTGTACTTCCACCTGGAATGAAATGTTATCCTTCTCAATTCGCGAGGTTGCCCTACTATGAGGACCTAAAAATAGCTCATTTGTTTGATACAATGCATGTCGGGAAGAATGTGACAGAAATGTTATGGCGAACCATAGATGGTGCACATGAGAGAGATAAAATTGACAAAATTTGTGCTGACATTGAGAAATCAAATCATGCAATGAAAAGTGTGATCGACGGATCAAATAACAATGGAGGTCGAAATTATAACAATATTCCATGGTTATTAACAGAACAACAAAGAAATGATGTAAAAGAGGTCATTAGAAGAATTAAATTTCCAACAGGTTTTGCTTCAAACATAAATAATATCTTAACAAAGAAAGGTGACTTCAGTGGGGTGAAAAACATGATTGGCATACCTTTGTTAAGGTAATTTTTTTGGTATACGTTTTTGTTTGTTATTGATTGAATACATATTTTAAATTTTCCTTTTTTCTGTTTAATTTGGAAACCAATAACGATTCATTTTTTATTGTTATAGTATGTTCTACTTGTATCTCTCCCAAACGACTTCGACAACAATGTCAAACAATTTATATATGGTCTTAGTAAATACATGAGGTAAGTAGTTTTGATATATATGCAAAATCTAATTGCTACAATTTATTTTCGTACTTGATGAAATGATGTATTAATTTACTTGTAATGAAATATATATTATGTTTCATTGAAATAACCTTCCATAATGATTTGCAGATGGTTTTCATTGAAAGAAATCCATCAAGATGAAATAAAGTATTGGAAGAGAGAAACTCCTCGGCTAATGTGTGAAATGCAAAAGTATCTACCTCCAAAATTTTTCAATGCACAAGAACACTACTTGATACACCAAGTTGAGGAGATTGAAATGTGTGGACCAGTACACACAAGGTCAATGTGGATGGTCGAGAGGCACCTGAAATCCTTGAAGGCTTTGGTTAAACAAAGAGCACGACCCGAGGGTTCTATGGTGGAGGGATATGTGGTATATCAATCCATGGTGTATATTAGTCATTATCTTCCTAAATTAGCTGCGCCAACCATGAAGGCGGTGGATTGCATTTGGGATGTGAACTCCATCAAAAAATTTGAAGAGGAACACCTATTGGAAAAAGGTAGAATGAAGAAAGTGAGAGGTAAAAGATTTATTATGTATAATACATATAATGTTTCATTTTTTTACATCATGTATATGATCATTATATTCATTTAGGTCTTATTCTTTCATATTTTATTAATTAATATAATTTACCATGGTTATAAGTAATATTTATTAATATTGGTGAATTATTGTTTTTTTATTCAGGTGCTCAAGATTATGAGGCACTACTTTTATACATTGCAAAAAATCTTGAGTGGATGATTGAATGGATTGAAACATGTAAAGCACATAACAACGGTAGGTTATCATGGCAACTACTGTCTAAATTGATTAGAGAAGCATATCATAGTGGAGATGGGAATGTTACGGACAGGGAAATTGATTTAGCATATGATTTGAAAGATAGAAAGGTAAGCAATTAATTCACCTATTTTATTCATTACTTATTTTATACTATATTTATAATGTGACAAGAAGTTTGATTTTTCAGTTAATTTTCATGCTGTGTAAATTATATTTTTAATTATTAATTGAGAATGCATCTTTTTAATGTTTGGCATATTGCAGTTGAAACACCACAAGGCTATGTGGTGCAATGGTCATCAATTTCGCGTTAAACAGTTGGATGATAACAGGAAAACTTCTGATAGTGGGATAACTGCAGTATTCCAGGTCACTAATGTTTCCTCCAGGAGTGACAGACATCCTCAAGAATCTGAAAATAGATATTATGGGTTCTTAGATGATATAGTTGAGTGTGACTTTAATTCCTTCAAAATAGTTTTGTTCGACGTCAAATGGTATAGGCTACGAATGAATGTACGTGATGATGATAGAACATTTATTCAACATGAAAATGGATTTCCAATGGTTAAAACATCGCAGTTTGAAGAAGGAAAAGATCGCTATGTTTTTCCAAGCCAACGCGAACAAGCCTTTTACTCAGAGGTTCCAGGTGAGAACGAATGGTCATTTGCTATTAGATATGATCCAAGAGGAAGGCCAGTAGAGTATACCGTAGAGGAAGAAGATGATATTGATCAAGAAGAAGATGATGCAGTGGCAGATGAGCAGGAAGATGCATTGACAGACGAAGAATATATCTTAGAAGATGAACTAGGCATAGGAGATGAGGCAACAATTATTGATGATGATGTCGATGAGGATATTATTGAAAATGACATAATTGATGATGATGATGACATGGTCGATCATTTCAACACCGTTTCTGAATCAGATGTTGATATAGATGTCGATCAGTTGGATGAATATCAAGAAGATACAGAAGAAGAATATTGATACAGATGTTATGTTCGAGTATGAGCTGGTATGTTATAACTTTATATTTTAATATGTAGGAATTATTGTCTGTTGGGAAAAATACTAAGAGGGGGGTTGAATCAGTATTTAGGGCTGACTGAAAAATTTTCACCAGAGATCTTATTATGCTATTAATTCTTTACTTAGATTATTGCATCATTATTTTAGTAAACATGTGAAAAGAAATAACAGAATAAGACATTACACAAAAGGAACACATATGAACACCAGTATTTAAGGTGGAAACCCAATTTGGGAGAAAACCACCGCTGTTGTCGTCTCAGTCTTCAATATTTATTATAAAGAAAACATCTTACAATTTTGTGCTGGCACAGACTCATACCAGCACGCAGGCACCAACCTGCAGAAGGCTTCAACCTTCTCTCATTCTCTAGCCTCTCCTGGAAGGGAGCTTTGACCCCTTGATTTAACACCAGCTTGAACTGGCAGAAAGCTTCCACTTCTATGCAGAAGACTTCAACCCTCAGATCCACCGAATTTCTTCAATTTCTTCATCAGACTTGCATCAGATCTTTATTATTTCTTTGCTGATCTTCCTAGAGCTTTTTCATTTCCTCGATCAACTCCATAGGTGCATCATGGATTCAAAGTTATCAGACAACAGATTTCGATCATGCAGATCTCATAAAGAGATTTTTATTTACAATGCCTCTGCATGCACACCTCGTACTATGATTCTCATCACCTTATATAGTTTTCGCCTTTATTGAAACCATGGGTCAAAACCATTCAATTGCTAATGGTATTATTAAAATTCGAACCAATCCAAATTAAAATCTCGATCTTTGTTATTCCATGCTCGAATTGTCCCAAAGGTAATCTCTATCTCCGCCAAATAATACTATAGCCAAGGTAAAGTACCAATAACGTGCCGCTGATGGTTTTCTTACTTTTATTTATCAAATTCGTGGAATTTGATAAATAAATATTATTCACAACCTTTGGAAATTAAATATATAATAGAACTTTATAGTAATAACCAGCGCTTTTATCAAAAGGCTTTTAAATAGACCTTTGGTTCCGGCCCCACATACATAATCGATGGCCCAATCAATATAATTTAAAAAACTCGAATTTGATAAATAAATATTATTCACAACCTTTGGCAATTAAATATATAATAGAACTTTATAGTAATAACCAGCGCTTTTATCAAAAGGCTTTTAAATAGACCTTTGGTTCTGGCCCCACATACATAATCGACGGCCCAATCAATATAATTTAAAAAACTGGGGCCCATCGCTTACGATCGTTTCCATTCGACAGCAGAGAACACATCGCTCGGCATCAGATGATCCGATGGATATCGTTCTTTGATGATGCATGGATGATAACGTGTGATGGCGCACCGTACCTTGGGTAACTTTCGCGCATATATAGCAAATGAACACCGTCCGATGACCCCTTCCCAGATCAACGGTGCTTATCAATATCGCTGGGCATCCTGGCTCGAGCAATAACGCGCGATGGCGCGCAGTGACAAGCGGTTTTGTGGAGTCGTACAAGGACGCGTGTCGCGTGTTCTATGGAATCGCTCCCAACCTCTTGAAAACTGCTTGCCCGTCGAAGGTGGTGCGATAGAAACCACAAACCACCTTTATTGTTTTCTCGGTCATGGTTCCGCTCTTCCATGCAGGGTTCCGTCGCGCTTCCGTTTGTTATGTTCCACCTCTTTCCTTCCAGGTTCCGTTCATGATTCCAAAGGGTTAGTCCGTGTTCCACTGAAATTTCAATGCCAAATACTCTGTTTTAGTTCTTTCGCATTATAACTAGTTTGATCTCGCTCCTCGTTCCTTTCTCCATGAAAGCCAGTCAGCTCCTTACTAATAGCGTAGACCCTTCCATCATATATTTAACGAATATATATAACTCCATTGTCTACCAGTTTGGATACACTGTCAACTGTATTAACATCGGTTCCTCGATCAACATACAGAGCACAGGGTTTCTTACGGATGTCAATTATCCTTCATCATCAGGATGCATACATATGTTCACACATGAATTAAATTTTCCTTATTTATATCGATACTCCATTAAATACAGAGCTTGCCATCAAGGACAATCATATAATAGGATACAGGAAACATATTTCCAACATTGTCTTTAAATAATTTACTAATTATGCGGGTTTGTTGCATGTTGTTTATTATTTCAAACCAATAAATAATGGCCTTACTATTGTTTATTATTTCGCAGGATTCGCAGGATTCATTTGATTCTATGGTCAGGTCTCTGAAAAAACCAATTAAACACTTAAATAGTCAAGATTTGGAAGACAAGCTTTACCCCCACCATAAATTGTTGAAAAACCGGCCTTCAATTCATCTTGTTGTGCTGAAGACGAGGGTGGATTTGCATGATCATTTGAATGAAAATGAATCAGATATTCGGGATGCTTTTGAGGGTAGATCCATAAGCCCCATAGATGAAGATCCCATTGCTGCAGAATTTCTGTCTGCGTTGAAGCACAAGTATAGTGTTGTATCGGAATACAAATTAGAGGACAACTATACCAAGTCTAAATCAATTGAATCCAGTTCTAGTGCTCTTGAACTTACCGAATTAAAGCCAAAAGCAGGATTTACAATCTATAATGGGAATGGGTATGGTAGTTCCAATATTGGATTGGATGTCCAGAGCTCTACAATAGGCACTGGACCTGATCGTTGAACCCCAAATAATTCAATGTGATGAAAATATGGACTTTGATGATGATCAGGAAAACAAGCCAGAGCATTTTGGAAATATTGAAGAAACTGAAGAGGTTTCCTGTGATCGATTGAATCAACTCAGCCATAAGACATCTACTGCAGGCTGGTTTGTATCAGATGGAGAATCGGTTTTGCTTTCCCATGATGATGGATGCTGCTCTTTTCACGATATAGAAAATTCAGAGGTGTGGAGGTTTTAATTATTGTACTTAATTTTGGGGTTTATGGGTGTTATAAATTATACATTTTGGGATTTTCTATTAGAAATAGGGAAAAGGCTAGGGGTTAGATTATTCTCATGGTTTAAATTTCTATATTTGAAATAAAATTCACCAATTTCTATTTAAAAAAATGATTTGCCTAAATATTTGATGTAGTTTAAATATGATGTAGTTCATTTCAAAGACTGTTGAAATTTTCTAGAAACTATGATTGGGATTTCAAGAATATTTATGCACTCTTTAAATTTTCCCTTAACATAAAGGGTAGTTGATGTATGAGTAATACTCAGTATTTTTTTTTTCCAATCTCCAAGAGAAGGCTGAATATAAAGCTCCATATGGGCTTTCCCCAAACATGTGGGGTGATTGCTGGCTGATCAGAGCAGCTGGTTCAGATGGTCGCTCTGGTAAATATGTTGTGGCAGCATCTGCAGGTTGTACATTGGACTCAGGTTTCTGTTCATGGGACTTTTATAATAAAGAAATTATGGCATTCCATACTGAATCAGAGGCCTTCACTTCAACGTCCAGTACCATCTCTCCAGTTTTGGCAGAGAGGGATGTCTCGGGGAGAAATTTTGGTTTTGCAAATGTTGTGCCAGAGAATCAACATTGGTGGTACAGGCCATGTGGGCCTCTTATGGTATCTATTGCCAGTGCCCAAAAGACAGTTAATATTTATGATATTCGTGATGGAGATCCTGTGATTTCAATGTGTTTGTTTTGAAAGTTTAGGTTTCATAGTAAATCATCAATGGGCTCTAAAATAAGGCCACATTGAAATCTTAGATACATGTTTCATGCCAAAATCAGTTGTATCTTCCATAAATACACAATCTTGGACCACTCTGTATAAATATTCTTCTTGGACAATATTACATCTCCATCATTATACAGGTGGTGTTCTTACATGCATAGCAAAGGCATTGTTTTGGCAATCATTTTTTAAGTCACTAGATATTGTGGGTACAAGGATCTAGGGTCTCCACATGAAATTGTGTTGCCCAGAGACTCACTCTGCCTGTCCTTAAATTTGTAAACATAGTAGTATGCCAATGCTTCTTTCATTTTGTATGCATAAGACGATTTTTTGTCAAAGTCCATAATTGTTTTTAAGTTTTATCCATCCCAATTTTGTTGTGAATGCACAGGTTTTTGGCTCAACACATATCTGTTATATCTTTGTACTTTTCCTTTACTAACTATTTGAAATTTCTAGTTATATTTAGAGGTGTCTTTTAAGGGATGAGGGGAATTACTTGGATTTAGTGCTCCCAGGCTTATCATTTATTCTCCAAATGAAGCCCTGTAATCTGTAACACTATATGGGCATGCGGCTCACTTGTTAAAATATAGTTGATACAATATGTTGTACATGAAGCCTGAAATTGTGTACATTCCTGGAATATATTAATTTGCGGGCATGCTTAAAAGAGAGATAGGGTTTGATAAAATCAAAAACCCTGAACATGAAGAAAAAAAAGAGGCAATTATTTTATACAGATAGAACCAAGACACTATCTCCTCATTAATAACAAAACCTCAGTCCCAAAATCATATGTACAAATTCTAGAAGTCGAAAGTTGAAAATTTCTGAAATGGAACCAGGCCCTTTTCAAAAGAATAAATTTAGTAAAAACGAGGGTGAAGAAAGTTATCTTATCAAAATTTCCACATACCGTGTTAGCAAGGAATGACTCCGAGTCCTGAGCAGTGAGACTGAGGAATTGCTCTTTTGCTTCAGGTTGCAGTTCTCTTCTCCAACATGATGAAAAGAAAATTCTTAGCTTTGGAGTCTGAAGCCCGAGTCACAACTTGGAAGTTGGTAAGGAAAATTATCAGGGTTGTTGCCACTTGGCTTGGAGTTCGCAGCCTCATTAATTTTCTTTAATGCATTTCCTTCAATGCTGCAGTTGTCACTGGCCAGCAACCTTTACAATAAAATTTATTAGACCCGTCACGCTATGAGGAAAATTTGACGTGATCACCGATCATTGATTTCTTATTGTGATAACAAACATTGGAGATTTACTGTCCTGTTTTAAAGTTTCATTTTTTTTTTTTAAATTGAAACCGTCGTCAGTATACTGACGTCGGTATACCGACGTCTTGTAAGCGTCGCTCTTTTGACGTTTTGAATGATTTCCATTTTCGTCGGTCTTGTGACGTCCGTCGATATTGCGACAGTTCTAGAAATGTCGGAAGAGCGACAGCACAAAGACGTCGGAAGGCGACGCTCAAAATTTCGGACCACATTTCGTCGGAATTGCGAGAGTTCTTCCTGGCGTCGATATTGCGACGCTACTGGAAAGCGTCAGTCTTGTGACACTTTTGCAATACATCGGTCTTCTGACACTTTTGTACGGCGTCGAAAATGTGACAGCTTGCAGACGTCGGAAGAGCGACCGTATAAAGACGTCGGAAGAGCGACCGTATAAAGATGTCGGAAGAGTGATGTTCAAAACGTCGGATGACATTTCGTCGGAATGGCGACACTTTACAAACGTCGGAAGAGCGACGTTAAAAACATCGGACCAAATTTCGTCAGAATGGCGACACTTTACAAACGTCGGTTTGGGAAATTTCGGAAGATCGACGCGTGTTTGGAAGCGACAGAAAAGTGTCGGTAGTGCGACACTTTGTAAATGCGTTGGAATTGCAACCGCACGACAAACCACGTTTTTCCCGTCCTCGAACTGTTGCTCTTGCGACGACTGTGTGTCGGAATAGCGACGATTTGGCCAATGAAAATTGTGCCAAATGTTCTAGTGAGGTACGTCAGAAGAATCTTGCATAGTGACACGCATTTCAGTGGGACAACATTTTAGATCTGGATTAGATATGGGTCTATTGAAGCAGAGTCACGAGCAGATAAGGCTCTAGTAGCAGCCCTGTTAAAGCTCATCTGCAAGTAGGTTGTGTTGTGCCTGTGGCCAAGGTTCCAAAGCCATTGGCACAACCTGGAGAGGTCACAACCAAGATTTAGGGCTGATTTGAAGCAGAGCCGCGGGCACAGTGAGTCCTGGTAGTGGCCAAGGACGCCAGAGCCGCAGGAAAATAAGGCCCTGGTAGTGACCCTATTTAAGCTCAGCCATGGGAAAGTTGTGTTGTGCCCATGGAAAAGGTTCCAAAGGCGCTGACACAATGTGGGGTGGTTACGTCCAAGCTTTAGGGCTGATTTGAAGCACAGTCGCGGGCACAGTGAGTTCGGGTAGTGGCCGAGGACTCTAGGGCTGTGGAAGTGATTGGTAAGGCTGTGGCCAACATATTTTCTGAGAAAAATAGATTTGGTTCATCTTTAGTTGATTTCACAATGCCTTCAGATATCAGTCGTTTAGTCACATTTGCGTCATAGCAATCGATAACAATCTCCTAGATTCATATCTAGGACATTTGAGATGAGATCACTTGGTGATCTATCAGTTCCAAGTTTTGGTATTATAGATCTGCTAGTTTGAAGATCATATATGTTTTTTTAAGCTATAGAAGTATCTTCAATATTTATTCAGTATCAGTCCTGTTCATCAGTTTTCTACAGCCATTGTTAGTGCATTTCGGTTCTCAGATTTAGTTTCCTTCATGTAGAAGTATGGGTATGGTTTTTTGTGCTTGTATGCTATTCATTTTTTTCATTATAAAGATATGTACTTATGGATCATTGTATTCTTGTTGCTAAACCATTCAATGAATATCTAAGAAGAATAATTTTGAAGGGTTTTCTCCGTAGTGGGTTTTCCCCTCGTCTCGGACCAATCCCGGTGTCTCTATGTGTTCATGATTCTCTTCCTTTGATATTTTATTTTACATTACTTAGATGATGATGATGATGATGATGATGGTGTTATTATTTCTGAATAGTTTCATTTTATGATGGTTAATGATATAGATCTGTAAAATGGAAAAATTATTTGGGGTGAATGTAACATTTTAATGTCGAAATGTAACTATCAAAGTAATGAACAATGATGTTTGATGAAAAATCAACGTGGTATCAGAGTTGGTTGAAGAAAATCCATGAGGATCACCAAAAAGAGACACTTCTTTGGAAGCAAGAAAAGGATGGTAGAGACCTAGAAAATTTTTATGGTATGAATAAAACCCTAGGCAATTAGTGGATAAGGGTTTGAGAGAAACCCTGGTTTATGGTATAGTCTTGAGATTCAATATATGAAACCCTTGCATGACCTTTGTGAAAATTCTCAAGCACTTGGATCGGTTTGACACAAATGACCTACTTATTGATTAAAGGCAACACTGCTTTATGATCTATGGCTTACCCTTGAAAGCTGGTTCAACAGGGAGAGGATCATCTCTCATTGAATATAAGTATTTCTTGACTTATAAACCTTACTCATTAGGGGAATTTTGAGGTCTAAAATGGTCCTCCTAAGGAAATTATAAAATTATAGTGGAAATAATAAAATAATATTTGATTACATCATCAAATTTTAGAGGGAAAATTGAAAAAACTACTTTTTCAACTCGTATTTTCAGCTTATCTCCCAAATTGTTTACTCAAATTTCGAGTGGGAGTACTCGTTGGATGTAAAATTAAATTCCTCATCCAAGGAGTACCCATGTTTCATAATTTCAATGGATCCTGCTACATAAAAAATGAGAAATACATGAAAAACTTGATTTCAATCACATTTTTTCATGTATTTCTTATTTTTCGTGTAGCAGGGCCCATCAAAAGTATGCAACATGGGCACTTCTTGGATGAGGAATTAAATTTTTCATCTAACGAGTACTCCCACTTGAAATTTAAGTAAAAAAATTGGGAGATAAGTTGAGAATATGAGTTGAAAAATCAGTTTTTATTATTTTATTAATTTTTAATGTTTTTACCCTTTTACTTAAAAAATGGTGAATCATCCCCCATGGTTGACACCATCATCTTGAATCCTATTAGTTGTTACTTCCTACATGTATATTTTAGAACCTAGATATATCTAACCTCCATGATGAGATGTGATGAGAGGATCCCTCTTGAGGATCTTTGGAAATGCTAATAGATAGCTAGATCGAGAAATGAAGGAAAGTTGGGTAGATCTATAAATGCAGGCAGATCTTGAAAAGGAAATATGGCTAGATCCATAAAAGGTAAAGAGGTGCTTACGCATGACAATACCATAACGCATGCATAGTATATTGTTTTAATGTTATGATTCAACTACTACATTGGATGGATAGGTGATCCCTTTGGTATATTGAGAATGTCTACTTCTCAGATGGTTCCTGCATGCACACAGAAGAGTTATTGGGATTTATGTTGATGAAATAGTGCCCCTGATATTGAATGGTTTGATCAATGATGATCTACTTGATTCAGCAAGAGTACTTGATGTGATTTCTGATCATGGATATATTAGCATAACTTAATGTGTGGCTAACATCTATTTATTTTAGATCTTGTTTCTAATTTTTAGTGGATGGTACTCTTGGTTCTCGATACACATAAGATCTGTTGGATATCTTATGGAAGTTTACCTCATTGATATGGTATTGATAATTATTGTGATCAACATGATAAAAGCTCATAGAAAAGAGTGATTTCACATTGTGGGTTTATTGATTAACCTATCTTGATCCTATTAATTATGATATGCATGGTATTGGAAACCATTATTATAAAGGCATATTTATGAGTTTGATGTTACATATTGATGACTATTTGTGGTTATAGCATGCAGTGAAATTAAATGCTTTAACATGATGTATTTTTATTGGATCTTAAGGTTGTGTTGTCACATATACGTGTCGTCATGATATTTCTAGTCCAGCCTATGATGAAAGATGGATGACATGATATTGATGATCATGATAGATCTGTTTTTATGATAGATATGATATTTCTTGATCCCTGTAAATACAGGTTGATGATATGAATGATTTGGATTATAATTCATAGGTTGAAATAATTATTACTCATGATTTCTATTTGAAATAGTATCTGACATTATTAATCCACAACAGAGGGTTGAGCCTCAATCATGTAAAGGAAGCCTCATAGATGTGACCATGCCTAGTAGAAACAATATTTGAATTTTTATATAATGAATTTAGTCTATACTCTGAATCCATGGATATCTTATTTTTCTTGTCATTGTAAATTAGTTTCTTGTATTGTTGGAATTTAGAATGAAATCAGATGGTCACTTGGAATATGTCAGATCTTTAGGTGTATTCCAGATTCCAGTAAGATCTATTTATTGGGAAATTTCATATGTTTGAACCGAACTTGTGTGTGTTGGTGATCGAGACATTCATATGGATATGTCATTATGTTTGAGGATTTTGCATCATGTTTTGGATAATTGATATTGATAAACTGTGTTTGGTACTTTTGACATGATGCTTAATGATTGAGACATGTGTGGATATATAGATCTTACCATGATTTCACATTTGGATTTGTCATGATTTGATATCGTGATAGTTGATTTTCCCATATGACTATGTTATGTGTACATAGAGACCTTCAGTGTCATATGAGATTATAGAGATGTATGGTTCTATATTGGAATTTTTTTCCTAGCTCACTGGTTGTTGTGACATAGTATCAACATGCATGTAAAGGTATGATTGACTTGTTGATTTGATAATGTATGTATTCAAGACTTGATATGTGTTCTACCTGACTCTGATTGAAATAATTGATGACTTTGATAATAGTTTGACTGAATTCTAAGCTTGGATGAGCTGATTGTGTTAACATAACATTGATTTTTGCATGGCAAGTTATGTTGGCCTGGTAAGGCTTTATGTTTGTAGAGAGTGTTGCATATGCAAACTCCTTGATTCAGATTTGTTGGATATCTAGTGAAGTAAGGATAATTATTTCAAAAGTATGATCTTGATATTTATTATGGCTTTGATTATGCATCCTTGATAAGCGATAAGCCTTTGAAAATCTAAGTAAGCTCGCGAATTGATTTTGGAATTTGGAACATAAATTCCATAGTACAAGTCTGGTGAAATGTCTTTGTGTAATGTAAATCCTTGGACACTCTGATTTAAAGTTAAAATTTTGATTAAACATGATAGTAAATATGTTAGTTTATTGAAGCATTAATGTTTCGTCTTGAACATACATCTGTATATGATGTGTAGAGAACACGATTGAATTCATGATTGAATTTCTTCATTTAGGATTTCCACCAAACATATTTTATTTGGTTGAGATATTTCTCCCACGATATGTAGCTACATGGATGCACTGATGATTTTTTTGATTATATTAATGAGAACATTTGGATGTTTCCCTATTATGATATATACCATGATATGTTGGACGAGAGGTCCATAACACGACCAAGGTCATATTCAATGTCGTTAGCATGGCTAGCTGTGTGGCATGATGTAGAAATTTTTTTAGAAATTTGATCGAGTATGATCCATATTAGACATGGATACACTATGATGACAAAGAATCCCAAATATGCATAGTTGGGATTGTGATCTCTCCATTTATTGAGACAGTGCAGACAAGTTGATGGTTGTGATCGATACCTTTGTGAGAGGGAGGATTTGTATAGTATCCATGCGTGTTTGACATGATTATGGATCTGGTATATTGCTATGATTGGTATATTGTTTTTATTTACATGATTATTTATGTTATAACATAATGTCTGATTTTATGTCCTATAGGAACAAGAATCAACAAATATCATATGAGAGTAACATTATGGTTTTTAAACTTCTGTGGTTGTCGTTAATTGTAGAATATGGATTATACACAGTATCATAAAACAATGGTTAATGTTTCAAATCCCAATGGGGATCCATCTTCAGGACATGAAGTGAATGAGAAAATTGAGCACTCTTCCTACCCCACTTGAGCTCTCGGGGTGAGGAATTGAGGTGAAGGATTCCTGGGGTTGAGGGAAACATGGAAAATAGGGTGTATTCCCTATCTATCACTTGTGGTTGTGTGTGTGATCCTTGTCCATATTGAAAAGTATAACATCTCCTCTATCGTTGGGTCGTTGCAGAGTATACCACAGTTGGCACCATACCTAGAGGGTTTGCTGGGATTGGCCCTCCCCATTTGGCCAATGGGTTGAGGAGGCTCAGGGGTGTGTGATTCTTACCTCTTCATAAGTTGGGTATCTCATCCAAGCTGGATTATTATGTAGGTGTTCTACCACATGAATATTCAAGGTCATCGATGGGAATATCAGTTGGAAATAGGATGGGTTGGGATGACCCTATGTTATTTCGGGTTGAGAGTGAGCTCCCCGGTGTGAAAGAACCCTATGTGATTCTAGGTTGAGAGTGAGATCCCTAATGTGACACCAGGGTTGAGATGATCTCCCCTGTGTGGATGGGTATCCTATTTGCTAGATATGGGGTTGAATAGATATAGCTCCCCCATGAGATTCCAGGAGATGTGCTCCCCGAGACATGATCCCTATTGATATTCTCTTTGTTGATGATATTCTGAGTAGTAATAGCCCAATGGTATATCTTGCATGATGATAGCCTAATGGATGAATATATGGTGGTAGCCCAAGCTCTCTCTAGTGAGAAATTCTCTTGTAGATACGATAATTTTCATCATACAATCAGAAGCAATCAAGAGATAATCAGGAAATAAGAATGAAGAGTACATTAATGATTTGTAATAATAAATGTTCACAACATGGCAAAAAAATGACAAATATATTCAGTCATGAGATGATGATGCATGAAAATTAGGATGGCATATTGATTGATGATCAAATTTCAGCAGATTGTGCTGAGTCATGATGTCTCCATGTTGCATAGAACTACAAGAAGAGATTGCATAGTGGAATTATTCCTAGTTGAGAGGGAGTGTTAATTTTTGAAACTAAGTTCAAATTCCACATTGGACAACTCACATGATTAAGATAATTATTTAATTAGATTCATCTTTTTGAGAGGATCAAAATTGACCTATAGATCGCCCCAATCGGTTGAGAATAAGTTAATTTATGAATTAATTTAATATTTTATGAGTTGGTCTAACCACACGTTGATCCAATGAAAGCCTCAAGCGGTCACTTAAAAAGTTATAAATAGAGGCGATCTCAATTTTATTTGCACACATTCTCTCATGAGATCTTCTCCATGTTATTTTATGTTTTGGTCATATTTTTTATTTATTGGCTCGCACAAATACGTCAGAAGAAGCTTTTGTTGTGAAACCAGCTCCAAAAATAGAAGAAAAGAGATATCAATGCCTTATAAATAAGCCACTTTGAGGGGGAAACCTCCAATACATTACATAAATGAGCAATTCTTGGATGATTCAAATTACAAAATCTCCTTTCTATATATAGGAGTCCATGGGGCCACAATGTAATCCTAGCCGACCTAACAATAATAATTTAAGGGCACAATAATAACAATATGGGGGTTAGAGGGGTACAATAATAACAATAAGGGGGTTACAATAACAACAATAAGGGAATATACTAGTAATATAGGGACCTAACATGCCCCTCTCCTTCAAAAGAGTGTTGTCATAAACGCTTGAGTAGCTCTGGGTGCTTCTATATAAATTATCATCCTCCCATGTAGAATCTTTAGTGGGTAAGTTCTTGCACTTTATGAGATACTCTTAAATTGATCGATTCTGTAGATGTTGAGTTCTTGTTTCTGTGACTACTTTAGGTTCCCATATGATTTTTCCTTCCTCATAAATTTCTGGCAATATTTTTTGAACTGGAATATTTTCACCTATAACCTTCTTTAAGCATGAAACATGGAAAACTGGATGCACTAATGAAGAAGTAGGAAGCTCCAATTTGTATGCCATAGTACCAATATTTTGCAACACCTTGTAAGGACCATAGTACTTTGGCGATAATTTGTTATCATCCTTCTTAGCTTTCTTGAGGGACATTTGTTTGTATGGTTGTAGCCGTAAAAATAACCAGTCTCCTACATCAAAACTTCTCTCGCTGCAATGTTGATCTGCCCGTTTTTTCATTTGATTTTGTGCCAAATTCAGGTTATCCTTGAAGAGTTAGAAAACTTCTTGTTGATGCTCGATGTGATATTCAACTGCTTGAACCTTTGAAATTTCTCTTAAAGTTGATGTGATGGATGGTGGATGATGTCCATAAAGTGCCATAAATGGGGTCATTTTTGCTGCAGTATGGAAGGAAGTGTTATACCACCATTCTGCGAGAGGTAACCGCTTGACCCATTGTGTTTGTTTATTAGATATGAAACAACAAATATATCCTTCCAAACATTTATTTAATATCTCAGTTTGACCATCGAATTGAGGATGATAAGATGAGCTATGAGCTAATTGAGTACCCAAACAAGAAAATAACTTCGTCCAAAAATTTCTAGTAAAAATGGGATCTCTATCGCTCACAATAACCCTTGGATTTCCATGTAGATTTTGAATTGTGTCCATAAATGTATTAGCAACAGTACTTTCTTTAAATGGATGAGATAATGCACGAAATTGTGCATACTTTGTAAGTCTATCAAATACCACCATGATGACACTCTTTCCTTCTGACTTAGGTAAATCTATGATAAAATCCATTGAAATCTCCTCCCAATGTTGACTTGGAATGGATAAAGGTTGTAGAATACCAGGGGTCTTAATTGTCTCAACTTTATTCTGCTGGTAAACCAAACATTCTGCCAAAAACTTTTGAATATCAGATTTAAGTCCATCCCAAAAAAATTCTTTCTTCACCCTGTGGTAAGTTTTTAAAAATCTCGAGTGTCCTCCTAAAGGAGAAGTGTGCAATTCCAAAAGACTCTTTTGTTTTAGTTGGGAATTATTACAAAGATATAAGCAATCTTTGTACCATAAGTAATCATTTTTCCAACTAAATGTATCAGATGTACTAGGATCTTGCTGCAAATTTTGAATGAGTGTCCACACTTCTTCATCCTTCTTCCATTCATCTCTTGCTTTGGTTATCCAATTTGGTTGGATAATAGAAATGGCACAAAGCAATGCTTCCACCTCTTCATTCTTTCTTGAGAGTCAGTCTGCAACAAAATTAAGCTTCCTTTTTTTGTAGATTATTTCAAAGTCATAACCCAACATCTTTGTGACCCATTTTTGCTACTCTTCTGAAGATAGTCTTTGTTCCAAAAAGTTTTTAAGACTATCATGATCAGTTTTTACCTTGAAGTGTCTTCCCATTAGGTAAGTTCGCCATTTTTTTAGTGCATGCAGTATTGCTAACATTTCCTTCTCATAAATAGGTTTCTATAAATACTTTCCTTTAATTGGACGACTTTCAAAAGCAATGAGTCTTCCTTCTTGCATTAAAACAGCACCAATTCCATTTCCTGAGGCATCACATTCCACAATAAATGTTTCTGTGAAGTCTGGCATAGCTAAGACTGGTGCTAGGCACATTGCTTCTTTAAGATGTTCAAAGGCCTTAGTTGCTTCAGGAGTCCATGAAAATGCATCTTTCTTCAGTAATTTCGTTAGAGATGCTCCTATTCTCCCATAATTCTTAACAAACTTGCAATAATACCTTGTTAACCCGAGAAATCCTCACAACTGCTTTATGGTTGTGGGGACTTTCCATTCCTTAATGGATTTAATTTTGTTAGGGTCTACCTTAACACCCTCATGAGATACAATATGACCCATATATTCCACCTCTTGTACTCCAAAGAAACATTTGGATGTTTTTTCATATGATTATTTCTCCTGCAATAGTTTGAGCACCCTCTCAACATGTTGAACATGATCCTTCCAAGACATGTTATAGATTAATATATCATCAAAAAATACTAGCACAAATTTTCTAATGAAGGGTTTGAAAATGGAATTTGTCAACTCTTGAAATGTAGAAGGTGCATTGGTAAGGCCAAAAGGTAGGACCAAAAATTCATAATGACCCTCATGAGTTCGAAATGATATTTTCAGAATATCTTTACTCTTCATTCTAATTTGATGATATCCTGAACAAAGATCCAACTTGGTAAAAAATATTTCTCCATGTAATTCATCCAATAATTCATCAATCACAGGAATGGGAAATTTATCTTTAATGGTGAGCTTATTGAGCTCCCTATAATCCAAACACATGTGCCATGATCCATCCTTCTTGTGTACCAGTACTACAGGAGTAGAGAAAGAAGTTTGACTAGGTTGAATTATACCCGCCTCTAACATTTCCGTAATCATACGTTCAATTTCGCTCTTTTGGACATAAGGATATCTATAAGGCCTGATGTTTGGAGGAACACTTCATGGAATCAAATTAATAGCATGATCATTATCACGAATAGGTGGCAGTCCTTCGGGAGTTTCAAACACCTTGGAATGATTGTCCAAGACTTTTTGAAGATCTGCACAAGTAGATGATTTTGATGTTGGAACTTCTATTGAGAATAATTGTGCAATTATGCCTCATTGTTCTTTCTTTAGAAGCTTTGTCATGACATTAGAGCTTATTATCTTTCCCAGCTTCCCTGCAATACCTGTAATTCAACTTCCTTTCCTTCTGAAAAAAATTTCAAGAAAAGTTCTTGAAAATTAAAAGCTACCGTCCCCAAAGATTGTAGCTATTGTACTCCTAGTACAACATCAACACCTCCCATAGGAATGGAAAGCATTAGACTATTCAATACATATTCCCCCATGGTTAGCTTGATATTATGGCATTTTCCAGAGAAATTTATAGTTCCTCCATTTGCAACCATCACTTGACATTTTGGTGTTGGGTATAGGAAACAATTCAAATCCTTGGCTACCTTACAATGAATAAAATTATGGGTACTACCTGAATGAATCAACACTATTACCTTTTTCTTCTTGATATGTCCTTCTATCTTGAGAGTTTGAGGAGTGGTAATTCCTGCCAATGCATTACATGATATGGTCGAACTCATCCCTTCCTCTTCTAGGGTTGGTTCCTGGTGTATATCCTCTTCTTGTTCATTTTCTTCTTCCTCTTCACAATCTATGTAAAATAATTTCTTCTTAGCACACTTATGACCTTTAGTGTATTTTCTATCACAACTGTAGAAAATCCCTTTTGCTCTTTTTTCTTCCAATTGTTGTGGTATCAACCTTGTAGGCTATGGAAATCTATGCATAGCAACACTTCCTTGTTTATAGAAGTGAGTGGTAGGCTTCCTTGTTTCCATAATTTTACATTCAATTTTTCTTGCCAACCTGAATGCATTCTCCAATGAATCAGGTTCCAAAATGCGAAATTCATGTTGGATGTTATCCTTTAAAGTAACTATGAAGAGATAAATCTTGTGTTCCTCTAGAATATCAATTACCCTTATATTAAATTTTTGGAAGTCCTTAATGTGCTCCCCCACTAAACCCTTTTGTTTGAGATATTTCAATTGGCTAAAGAAGGTGTTGCTCTTTGTATCCTCATAATGTGTTATCATTTTCTCCGTAAAAATTGACCAAGTGACAATTTTTTTACGGGAGCAAATCCATCAATACCATACAAATGTATTTTTCTCTAAATGTAAAGTTGCAATGCGTACCTTTTGTGTGTTTTGCACATTATGGAGATCAAAATATTGCTCCATCTGTAGTATCCATGTTACAGGATCTTTTCCATCAAACTTCCTCATATCCATTTTTGGAATATGGTGGTTCTTCCTACCAACATTAGAGTTTATGAAATCACGATTAAAATTTATTTTGTTTTGATCGTGAGTTTCCTCTACTATATTTTCACCATTAGGAAACATTTCTTGTATCAAATTTGTCAAACCTTCCATGTCTGCTTTTAGATCATTCTTCATGTTTTCCATTTTTTCATCGATCTTAGCTTCCATGTCATCCATCTTAGATTCCATGCCAGCTTCCATGCCATCTATATTAGATTCCACGCCTTTCTTCAAACCATACATCTTAGTTTCCACACCTTTCTTCAAAACTTCCATGTCATTTTTTGTTTCTCTTTGCGAGAGTGAAATTTGTTGCACTTGCTCTTATAATTTTGATATGTCATGTTGTCATTCTTTGTCTTCATGAGTCATAGTAGAGCCTTTTAAAGGCTTAATGGGTGTTGAATTATTTTTAGGGGCCATTTTAGAAACCAAAACTGATATCTATTCTAAAATATGCCCTTGGAATCAATTCAAATTGATTCTTCAAACAAGACTTATGCAATTTGGGAAAAAAAAATACACACCTTTTACTTGCTTTGGCAGAACTCTATATTGATATTGAATTATCTCTATAATTGTATATCCTTAATATTTTAAATTTGGCCCTATCTTAGTCCTCTGAATCTTCTTTCAAGTGCCATAGGTCTAACTTGATTTGAATTCTTCAAGACAAAGTTATGTCCAATGTCCCACAATGACCTAATTATGGACTGGTTCAGTAGAGCGAACTTGTACGACTTGCCACATGTCACTATTTACTCCTTTGGCTCTGAAATTTATAGGAAAAAAAACTATAGTTCGTGTACTTCTATTCACCTTTTACAGAATTCCAATCCGATGCTCAAAGAGAGAGTTATGAATATTTTCCCATGATCACGTCTTTGAGATGAAATTAGGGAGCCTAAAACAGACCTAACTTCCACAGATCATATCTCCGAAAATATTGTGAACCAAGCTCTCAAATTGTGCAACGATGTTCCTCCAGATCTTGGCTTCATGCTCTAAAACTTTCAGCTTTTGAACCTTTGTAGAAAAAACATTATAGCGAAAATTCCGCGCTGTCCTTTTTACGTGAAATTCAGGAGCCTGCAAAAAGCCCTACCTTCCACAGATCATATCTCTAAAAATATTGTGAAAGAATCTCTAAACTTGTGTGAAGATGTTCATCAGGATTTCAGCTTCGTACCCTAAAAATTTCAGCTTCTGAATCTTCCTAGAAAAAAAGTTATAGCGAAAATTCCACGATGACCTATTTGGAGCAGCGAAACCGTAGAATCCAAAGCTCTGATACCAAATGTTGTGAAACCAGCTCCAAAAATAGAAGAAAAGAGATATCAATGCCTTAGAAATAAGCCACTTCGAGGGAGAAACCTCCAATAAATTACATAAATGAACAGTTATTGGATGATTCAAATTACAAAACCTCCTTTCTATATATAGGAGTCCATGGGGCCACAATGTAATCCTAGCCGACCTAACAATAATAATTTAAGGGCACAATAATAACAATATGGGGGTTACAGGGGTACAATAATAATAATAAGGGGGTTACACTAACAACAATAAGGGACTATACTAGTAATATAGGGACCTAACAGCTTGCGTAGTGGCACGCATTGGATCGGGATCACATTTTAGATGTGGATTAAATCTGGGTCTATTGAAGTAGAGTCGTAGGAAAATAAGGCCCTAGTAGTGGCCTTGTTGAAGCTCAGTTATGGGCAGGGTGTGTTGTGTCCACGACCAATATTTATGGATGATCTGAGGCAGACCCGCATGTGAAGTGAGTCCTCGTAGCAGCCAAGGAGCCCAGAGCTACGGGCAAAGATTTCTAAGGCCATGACCAAATTTTTTATGAGAAAATTAGATTTGGTTCATCTTCAGTTGATTGCGCATTTACTTTAGAGATTAGTTGTTCAGTCACAGTTTCGTGAGAGAAGTTGAAAACAGTCTCCTGGATTCAGATCTAGGACATTTGATATGAGATCACTTGGTGATCTATCATATCTAAGTTTTGGTATTATAGATCTGTTGGTGTGCACATCAGATTCATTTGTTTCAACTGTAGAAGTATCTCTAGTATTCATTAAGTATTAGTCATATTCATCAATTTTCTATTGCTAGTGTCAGTTCATTTCAGTTCTGAGATTCAGTTTCCTTCATGCAGAAGTATGGGTATGGTTTTTGGTGTTTGTGTTCTATTCATTTTCTACATTGTAAAGATATGGACTTATGGATCATTGTAATCTTGTTGCTGAACCATTGAATGAAGATCTAAGAAGAATAGTTTCCAAGTGTTTTCCCCGTAGTGGGTTTTTCCTTGGTCTTGGAACAATCCTAGTGTCTCTATGTGTTCATGCTTCTCTTCCTTTGATATTTTATTTTCCGATACTTAGATGATGATGATGATGGTGTTGTTCTTTCCACATAGTTTCATTTTTTGATGGTTAATGATATATATTTGTACAATGGAACTTTTTTTTGGGGTGAATGTAACATGTTAATGTCGAAATGTAACTATCAAAGTAAATAACAATGATGCTTGATGAAAAATTAATACTTTCTAGGCCAATTGTCAGTGAATCCATTATTATTAAGCATAATTCTATCATGCATGAGAGATATGTTGAGAAATATGCTTTAGATGAGGATTTTAAGGATTTACATGCAACTTTTTGTCAAGTTAATGAAGTAGAGGAATTAGATTATCATGTTCATAATAACTTGTTGTATCATCTTAGAAAGCTATTTAGTCCACAGGAAGAAAGAGTCAACGTCATAAGGGAAGCACATACTTTTCTTGTTGTTGCTCATTTTGGTGTAGGTAAGACAGTGGAACAATTACAAAGTCATTGTTACTGGCCTTGTATGCTTGAAAGTGTGTCACGATATGTAAGAGGATGTTCTTTATGTGTTGTAAATAAGGCTAGCAATAGAAATTTGGGATTGTATACTCCACTTCCTATACCTTCTCGTCCATGAGAAAGTGGTTCTATGGATTTTGTAGGAGGTCTACCTATGTCTAGGAAAGGTCATGATTATTTTTACGTAGTTGTGGATCGTTTCAACAAGATGTGTATTTTGATGCATTGTAAGTAGAAAGTTACAACTTAACAGACTACACAGTTGTTTTTCAAAATGTATGGGTACATTTTTGGTTTCTCACATCCATTATTTCAGATCGATATTATCTCTTTGTTGGGATCTTTTGGTCAAGCTTGTGGGGACTCATGGAAACCAAATTGAAAAAGATTACAACATTCCATCCACAAACAGATGGCCAAACAAAAGTGATGAATATAATGATGATACATCTTCTTATTGTTTATTGTAGCAGACATCCTAAGTTGTGGGATGAACATTTGCACTACATTCAACATGCTTACAACTAGACCAAGAATTCATCGACTCAAACATTTCCATTTGAGGCATGCTTGGGATACTTACCAAAATCTCCTTTATATTTTATCTTTGGGAAAGATGTTGCTATTTATGGACATAGTGAAATAGATAAGGCCAAAAGATTCATTGAACAATTTCAATTGGTGCATCAAATGGCTCAAGAATAGTTGGAAAAGAGTCAAGCCAAGTACAATACAAGACATGATAAGCATAATGTGGATCACATTTTTCAAGTGGGAGATGAAGTTTGGCTTCACATTAGTAAGGAAATACTCCAAGGAGAAGGTAAAAAACTAAAACCAATCAGATATGCTCCATTCAATATTTTGGAAAATATTGGTAATAATTCGTTCATGTTAGATTTTCCTCGATATATGCAAATCTATGCAATTGTTAATGTTGAAAATTTGAGATCATATGATCCTCCTTTGATTGGAGATCAAGGAGATAATGTTAATATTCCTTCAATTGAATATTTATCTTCTAAATATCTTGAATAATTGTAGCAAGACACCATCCTTGACAGGAAAACAAGGACTTCAAAACGAGGGAACGTGGAGTACCTTCATGTGGGGCTCAAAGGGACAAATCCAAGAAAAGATAAATGGTTTGAGATTGGAAGGGTGTCGGAACCTGTCCATCATATTTTTCTTGACTAAAAATGATCTTTTGGAGGTTTGAAATCTTCAAGTGAGGAGGAATGATCTAGCGGATCAGTAAAGTGATCAAAATTTAAAGTGTTCAAATTGGTGCCAAACGTATATCTCATTGCCCCGAATCCAATGCAACTTCGGTCTCTCAAAATCGATATCGTATGTTCTTTATATCATGTTATGATCATTTTTATAAAAAACTAAAAGTATTTGCAGGTCAGTCAAGTATGCTGACTAGGTAGTCCGTACGCTGACTCGACAGGGTGACTAGACAAGTTGACTGTGTTTGTAGATCTAATGATAGGCTTCCAATTGGATCCATCTTATTGGTTTAATTTTGTTTTCATTTTTATTGGTTGAATTTTTTTGTTATGTGGTCCAATGAATGGGGGGCCACGTTGGCCAATGGATGCCCACCACGTGACCTCCCAACTATGTTGTCAAATTTAATATGGGCCAAAAGGGCCTCCTAGAGATTCAAGCACAAGACCTGTGGGGTGGAAACATGTCATCCTACCACCATGCCACTGGTGGTTCTTAATAAATATGGTGGAAAAGTCGTATTTAAACTTTATGTTATGGGTGGTTGGGGGACGGGGTCGAGGTTAAGCCCTGGTCCCTGATCACCCCATACCCACGAGACCACATGCGAGGCATCGGGGGCTTGAGCTTAACCCTAGCCCCAACACCCTAATTAGTTTGCATACATAGTCAATAAACCAGTGGGGTAATAGAACTCAACCATATTCAGATCACATTCATAGTGGGATAATATTGGCGCGAAGTTTAAAACCTTACCACATTTCACATCATAGCTCAAACTATTAGAATTATGCAACTGTGGTAAAATTCCACTATAGAAATCTATGATGGCCTAGATTATAGTTGCATTAGATTCCTCTTTTCGAGAGTACCAAAATAAACCTATATATTTCCCCAATCGGTTACGCAGAAGTTAAATTATGAATTATTTTATTTATTAAAGTGTAATGGAGTGGGTTGGCCTAAGAACTTGTGAAATTAATTATGTCAGCCTCAAACCTAAAGCATACCCATAAAAAATATATAAATAGAGGTGACCTAAAGCTCATTCTCAAACTCTTGCTCAAGCTATCTTCAATTTGCATCCATTTTCTTGGTTCAACTATTTTGTCTTGGCTCGCACAGGTTTGATAGGAGAATATCGCGTAAGGTTATGGATCACAGGTGAGAGGCTCGCTCTAAACTAGGGATTATGGCCAATAACCTCAAGCACATAACTGCAGGATTTGGGCTAGAGCCCCGGGAACAACATGGCTAGGTAGTGACCCATCCGCCCTAGCCGCAAGTAGAAAATGTTAAGGTTGTGGCTAGGGCCTTAGGGTCAGATCAGATTGATATGGGTCATAGACATGGGCACAATGTGTTATTCTTGCGGCTAGGGACCCATAGTTGTAGGAACAGAGAGCTATGGGTGCGACTAGGGTCTAGAAGGTTGTTTTGGGCTATGCACTCCCTTAGCCGCAGGCACAAAGTGCACTAGTAGCGGTCAGGGAGGCTACAACCTCGTGCTGAGCATGTGAAGTTTGCGACTATGGGTTTCTAGGAAAATCTAAGCTTGATCCAACCACCAATTCTCATGCATATGTTTGCAGTAAGCTTTGACAATGTCCTGGATTCAAGTCTAGGATTCAATATTTGTTTTTCAGTGAGTTTCAGTGATCAGTTGTATCCGGGGTTTAATATCATTGTAGATTTGAAGATATGTATACCTTCTCTATGTATTTCCACTGCAACATGTATCTACAATTCTCACTTAGTTTCAGTAGTATTCATCAGTACACTAGAGCCAGTTTCATTGCATTTCACTTCTCAGATTTAGGCTCCTTCAGCGGAAGTATGTTTATGGTTTTATTGTGCATATGCTAGTTGTTTTCTACATCATGAAGGTATGGATCTATGGATAATTATGCTCTTGTTTGCTGAATCATTTTTTGATGATATAAGAAGAATAATTTGCAAGGGTTTTCCCCATATTTGGTTTTTCCCTAGTCTCAGACCAATCCTGGTGTCTCTATGTGTGCATGCTTTTCTTCCTTTGTTCCTTTACATTATACTAGTTAGATTATGATGATTTTATTTTTATTTCTACATAGTTGCATATGTTCATGGTTAATAATGTAGATATGAATAAATATCTAATGATATGGGGTGAATTTAATAAGTTATTGAATAAATGTAGCGATCAAAGTAAAGAACAATGTAGCTCTATGAAAAATTAACATTATATCAGAGTTGGGCTGAAGGAAAGCCATTACTATCACCCCTATGGAGAGAATTTTATGTAAGAAAGAAGAGGATGGTAGAGACCTAAAATAATTCTAGGGTATGAAGAAAACCCTAGGTAGTTAGTGCTTAAGGTTTTGATATTTAGGGTTTGAGACAAACCCCATTTTATGGTAAGAGTCTTGAGATGAGATCTATGAGAAGCTCTTGGGATCGATTTGACAAATGTCCTGGTTGTTGATAAAGTTTTTGATTGAAGGAAACATTGTTTTATGGTCTATGGATGGCTCTTAAATATTGGTTCAAGAGGGAGAGGACCATTTCTCATTGAAGATAAGTATTCCTTGACTTATGAACTTACTCTTATTTATACTTATGCATATGATTATTGTGATTATTGTTTTCTACACTTCATGCATGTACATTTGAGTACCTATATGTTTCTATCCACCTTGGTGAGATGTCATGAGTAGATCCATCACGAGGATATTTTGAAATGGAGGAAAGTTGGATAGATCTGGAAAAAGTAAAAAATCACTTGAGCACTTCAAGTTACCTAGGTGAAGGTGCACAGGTAATACCACAAGGTATACATGGTATATTGTATTTAAGCTGTAACATTGATGGCTAGGTAAGACCTATGGTATGTTGAGAATGTCTCCTTCGCAAATGGCTCATGCATGCATATGAAATTGATTGGGATTTATGTTTCCAATGATGAAATGGTGCACCTAGTATTGAATATTTTGATCATGATGATATTCTTGATTCTGAGAGGCTACTTATTGTTGATATTGGATATAGTAGCATTACTTGATTTTTGGCTGACATCTATCGTTTTGAGACCCTGATCCTCACTTTAGTAAATGGTACTCTTGAATATTGACTCTTGATATGCATAATACATGTTGGATCTCTTATAGAACTTTACCTCATTGATATGGTATTGATAATGCGTGTGATAAGCATGATGAAATATCATGGAAAGAGAGATTGCACTTTGTTGGTTTTTTTTAATAAGCTAAATTGATCATATTGACCATGATAAGCATGGTATTGGTGACCATGATGGAAGAGGCATATCTATGAGATTGATGTTCGAGATCTCTTACTACCTTTGGCTATGACATATAGTGAAATTAAATTCTCTAACTTGATGTATTGATATTGATTTCATAAAGTTGTGTTGTCATGTCAACATTTTTCCCTGATCTTTCAAGTCCATCCCTTGATTAAATATTGATGATATGTTGTTGATAATCATGATAGATATGTGTTTATGATCTAACATATCTTTTGTTTCCTGACCCCTGTAAAGACATGTTTATGGCATGAATGAAAATGAAATTACATGCTCCTTTATAATTTATGGGTATCTGACATGGTTGATATGCAACAGAGGTATGAAGCTCACTCTCACAATGGAAGGCCCATAGGTATGACCATGCCTATCAGTATCATATTTGAATATTTGGTCTAAATGGATCTCTAACATGTCCTGCCATTGTAAACTGATTTCTGAAATCTCTAGAATTTAGCATGAAATCAGATGGTTACTTGGAAGATGTCAGTTTTGTAGATGTGTTGATATATCAACAGGAAAAGTCTGTCTATTTGAATCAAACTTAAATTTGTAGGTGAACGAGACATTCATATGAGTATGTCATTATGTTTGTGCTAGAAAATTTTGGCATGATTTGGCTAATTGATAAATTGTGTTTGGAATTTTTGACATGATGCTTAATGATTGAGATGTGTCTATAATTATAGATCTTACAATTTTATAACACATTTATATTTGACATGATTTGATCTGGTGATAGTTGATTTCATAGATGAAAATGCTATGTGGGCATAGTGACCTTTAGTGTATTATGTGAGTATTTATAATTATGGTTCTATATCATCCCTCTTGTTCCTAGCACAATGGTTGTTGTGACTCAGTATGAAGATGGAACATGCATTACTTAACATTGTTGTGTGCACTAGCATATAGTAATTAAAATGACTTCTAATTGCATGATTTACCTATCGACTTGACAATAAATGAAGTTAAGACTTGATATGAGCTCTACCTGTCACTGGTTGAAATAATTAATACTATGTGTTGAAGATTGCAATAAGAAACAGTGAAAGAGGCATCCAGAAACATCATCATTGATCCTAGTGAAAAATCTGTACCTACACTAGGTAGGGCCCACACAGGCTATTTTTAGGTTTATGTCTATTTTTAGAATGGTGAGCATATTCTAAAATTAGCAGGATGCTGATTCTATATGGTTGAGAAAATTATATCTTTGGATGAATTTCTATTTTTAGAAGATGGGCGAAGTCTATTTATAGATCGCTAATCTAAAAATAGAATGCATGTCGATTATTATTAGCCCTTAATAATAATTAGACAATAAATAGTAACTTATTCTCTTGGAGCACTTTATTTTAGTGAAGAAATGTGGCACATCAGTGGGCTGAAGGAATTACACAATTCCTAGGGTGGTTGGTGACTCATGCATGGAGGAATTCGTTATAACTGACAGTGGCAAGTTGTAACAGAGTTGGAAGAGTAGTTATGTGAGTTGTTATTTAGTTTAACTTAGTTGTGCTAGTTGTAACTAAACATAAACTAGTGATAGATGAGTGAATTAATTATTTAATTAATTCACAAGTAGTGTCTTGCTTGCAATTGAAGAAATACAACAGTTAACTACTTGTATGCCAGATCTAGTGGAGACCCAGTAAAGAGATAGGTGAAAGGGTGAGATGGAATATCAGTTGTGACTATAGTGATGCATTCAATGCATCTACACACACATTGGAGATGCTTATGAGGATTTTGACCTCAAGGCAAGGTAAGCTCGAATTCATTTAGGGTTCTTCTTCAGTAGGGATTGCACAGTGGAGGCAAGATGTCAGGAGGCAAGAAATTGGTGCATAGATATGCAAATTTCTGCATGGAAGTGTGAGATGATTGTATATTGTACTGAGAGCTCTATGAGATCAGATTTATATGAGATTGTTACATGTTCCATTGATATACATAATATATGATAGTTGGGGTTTTTAGCTTTATTCTTTCTTGGTAAAACATCTTGTTTATGTGCAATTGAGTTTGCTCCATATGTGTTTTGCAATTGGCGATTTAATTTCCACAAATAATTAAGTGTAATGATTATGTATTTAACATAGGGTATGCTTTTGATGACTATTTCAGTGGCTTTTTAATAGAATTTGTGAACCTTTTTGTATCATGAATTTGGAAAGTAATAAGGAACCATAACAAAACATGTGAGAATTGATATGCAAGACTTAGCCACTGATAATGGTTATTTTCTGTACAGGAAAAGGAGAAAACGAGGAATTTCCGTTCCAAAGGAAAGGACAAAGTCGAGATAACTGCTGTCCCTCTGAACGAGAACCGAATGCAAACAAGGCTAAATAGATTACAGCAAATCGGCTCGGAAAAGAAGGAGAAGACACCAGCTCGGCGCCAAAGAAAGGAAAGGATGAAGAATTAACAGTTTGGCGAATCCCTCAGGATCTTCGATCCTGAGGGATCGCTGCTTTATTTATCATGTTACTTGGACATCTCCGCCATCACCTTTATATAAAGGGACAACACTGTTAGCTTGATAGATAGGATACGCTTTTATGTAATTTTCTGTAAAACATCAACTTTGATTATTGAGTCTCGTTGAGAACTGGTTCAATGTATTTTTGACCGATGCATTAATAAAAGCTTGGTGATTATTTCATCTCTGCGTCTGGATTAACTTAAAGCGGTGTATCCTTGGAGGCTAAGGGCCCGGCCCCGAAGGACACTTGCTTCTGTACCATTACGACTTGACTTTTGTGTGGTTTGTTTATCATTGTTATTTGGTAATTTGATATGCTTTATAAGTTCATATTACATGCTTTGTTAAAGATTGAATCATTGAGGTTTTTTACAGATAGAATCGTGTGTTGACTCCGCATCAAGTTATTAATCCTTTCAAGAGTTAATTGCATGTTCTTACTGTTTTGTTACAGAGCTGTTATACTAAACGTTCGTGTTGTGCGCGTTTCTGATTTATCAGTACTGTTCCATAATTCATTAATAGTTATTGCTGTTCCATTAGTGTGATTTGTGTGAATTGCTTTTAGAGTGAAAGAATGTTATTTGATTGCAAAGAATGCATTTGAGTTAATAGATTAAGTTTGGTTACAACCTGCGGGACTTAGTTATTCAATTGCTGTTCCATTTTAGACTTGCTGTTCTATTTCAGAATTGTTGTTCAATCCTTTATTTGCTTTGCTATTCCAT